>CAUZXS010001337.1:0-15000 GCA_963585895.1 Sepioteuthis lessoniana
GTTAGCATTTCACATAGTGCTAATATTCTTGGAAAAAGTATGCATTCAACTTTTCCCCTTCAGCTATGGGTAAATAGTAGTGCAGACTGGGCTCTTTAACCTTGGTATAGTCACCGGTCTAGGGGAATGAAAATTCTGAATTCAGACCTGTTAAACTCCACTTAAAAATTGACCTTGGTTTGCATTCTGCTCATGTTGAATTGTTGGGTAAATACATATATATTTCTATGAATGGAATGCTCTGTGGAATTAACTTCTGTCACTTGTCACTACTTGTTGAAGCTTTTTGTTTATGATAATTATGATCATGAGGTTCTCTACACCATTCAAATTCTGGCCTCTTAGCTAAACTATTTTCTATGATGTGTTTTATTAAAAGTGATAACTATTTAATCATTTTTTAATCTCCTACAAATTTAGTTTGTTATTTATCTAATATTTATATATTATCCAAAATTCTCATATATATAATGTGTGTAAACATGACCCAGGAAAAATAACTCATATAGAAAAATATGAATAAAGCAATTTCTCATCCAGTGAGCAAATAAATGATTTTGTAGAGTCCATGATGAATTAAATTTTTTTTAATTATCCAAATTTTCGATAAGAGATAACTATGAAATAGTAAGTATAATTCTTCCCTCTTTTCCAAACAACATTCTTGCATACAAGTTTTATTGAGTGTGATGCATAAGGAATATCTTAACTTTTTATTCAACTTGTCTTGTTTTATTATTAGTGTGTGTGTGTGTGTGTGTGTGTGTGTGTGTGTGTGTGTGTGTGTGTGTGTGTGTATGTATGTATGTATGTATGTGTGTGTATGTATGTATCTATATATGTACATGTGTGTGTGTATAAGGATTAAGAAAGTGTAAAAACTCTTTGTACTCGTTTTTCTGGTTCTAAATGCTTTTGACCATTTTCTGGCTATTGTCAAGAACAAGAATGAGGCCTGTTTTACTCTTATATAATTATAGCATTCGAGAAAGAGGTACCAAAGACAGTTCAGTATCTCAGTTTGTCTGAAGACAATAACACCCATGTCTCATTCTTGTTCTTGACAATGGCTAGAAAATTGTTGAAAGTGCTTGGATCTCAAGGAAAAGACTATGAAGAGTTCTAACACTCCTTTTTATCTTTGTGTATGTTACTAACAAGAAAAGTTGGATAAAAGAAGATATTGTCTACCAAATTTTGTAAGATTTGTTTGCGTGCACGCACGCACACACACATTTATACTGGGGTCATTCAATAAATAAAGGAGAATTCTTAAAAAAAAAAACTTTTGAAAAATATCTTTTTTATAAATGTAAACTCTGCCTTGTTTGACCTTGTGTCAAATCCATCCTGGTGGAAATTTGGATAAATTTCAAACCCTGCATTGTTTCAAATTGTTTTTTTTTTTTTTTTTTTTTTTTTTTTTTTTAAATCTCACAAAAATATGTCTTGAGGTTTTTCAAAATGGTGACAAATCAAATGAAGTTCTTTAGGCTTGAACAGAGGTCTGTCATGAAATTTTTGGTGGCCGAGGAGTGCAAACCATGTGAAATTTACTGAATAATGTGTGATGTGTACAGAGAAGCATGTTTTAGTTAAAAAATGTTTATAAATGGGCTAAATATGGGTTTTTCACTATGAGCCATGGAGTGGAAACACATTGACTCTCAGTGTGTGTGTGTGTGTGTGTGTGTGAGTGAGTGAAAGAGAGATAGAGAGAGGAAGAGAGATAATGAAATTCAAATCTTAACATTCTTGAAGAGAGGCAGCAGTTTGAAGACAATAACACCCATGTACCATACTTGTTCTTGACAATGGCTGGAGAATTGTTGAAAGTTCTTGGATCTTGAGGAAAAGAAGATGAAGAGTTCTAACACTCCCTTAATCTTTGTATTTTACTAACAAGAAAAGTTAGATAAAAAAATTGGTAAGATATTCCCTGTCCATCACATTCAATAAGATGTGTTTGCATGAAAAATTGTGCCAAAATATATAATATGGATTTTATCTCAAGTTTTGAATACTTGAGATAAAGTATGAAACACTTTTAAAATTATTTATTATAATATTTACATTTATAAAATTATTTAATCAACTGTCAGAAAATAAATGTAAGAATAATTAAGAATCAAAATGTGTCTACATTTTCTGATGCCAGTCTCTATGTATATACATGGGTTTCTTTTTATTTGTTGATGAAACCATATTTTTGTTATTAAGAAATGCTGTGTCTTTAAATGCATAAAAAAAATGATCACTAATAACTGCTTTATTTCCAGTATTACATCAAAGTAAATTAACTTTGTTCATATTTTAGTTATTATCTGTCTGTTAAGCTAATTTTCATCTGGAAAAAAATGCTTTAGAATAAAATATTTATATTTTATCAGAGTATCTTGTATATTAAATGAAGCAAATTTATTTTAAAAAATATGCATATAACATATATCAATATTAAAAAAGAAAAAATGTTATATTTTTTCTTTTTATATGAATGCATAAATACTTAACATAACTTTGTTCTAAGGGTGCTGAAAAGTTCTTGGCTTGATAAAGAAGTGAATTTCTTAAAGCTGTGTGCATGAAACATGCTATGCTATAGTTGCTTACTAAGCTTAGCTTAGTTGCAGTATAAGACCAAAAGAAGGGGGCACACAGTGAGAATACTCACAATAGTCTGCTAATCTATCATACTAACTATCACACACGTTATTCATCCTGAAGTTCATTACACTTGACACAGCATTTCTTGAGTTGCTTTAATTTTTCTAAAATAAAATAAAAAATTACAATAGAAAGAAAAAGTTAATTTCTTAGTTAGTTGGCCTGAGAACTTTCCAGTACTCAGCACTAGGATCTTAATTATCTATTTCACATTATGTGTGTGACTATGGAGATATCACAGACCTTAACTTCAAGCTGTTTCCATATTGATAGCAACACATATCTGAATGACTTTTATACTCTTTATACAAATTCAGTTAATAGTGCATTTGACTTTAAATTGATGGGAAAGGTATGAATTTATCTCTTCTCACTTCAGCTATGGATACATAGTTGGACAGACTGGATTCTTTTAGTTTTGGTATGACTACCAGTTGTGGAGAAGGTAAACTCAGAATTCAAACCAACCGTATTTTCTTTAAAAATTGACCTCATGTTGCATCCTTCTTGTGATAGATATACATTTTCCACAGCTTGGCATCACATCTGTGAAGATAGGGTCTTCAATTCACAGGTGTTTGACCTTATCCTGTTCCTTCACACACTTAGCATAACAGTTATTGTCATAGGAAATGGAATTGGTGGCCAGAGTTCAAATTCAGGATGAGGCTGTTTGCATTTACTTTTTGCTAATGCTCTTGCAAAAGGTATGAATCCATTTCTTCTCTCTCCAGGTAAGTGGCCCAGGCAGCTGGGGCTGTAGAATATACCAACTGCATCTCTGCAGAGGGGTAAGACTCCCCCAATGAGTGTCCTGGATATGACACTAAACAATGCAGAGTACCCCTTTATTACCATTGCTCCCACGTCCAATCTGGCTTGGAGTGGTAGCATCTGATAGGGATCTATCTATGGGTCAAATAGAAGGAAACTGTGTACTTATGCTAAACTGAATTGCTTGAAATAGAACTGTTTTTACTTTTAACTGTGTTTAAATAAATGACTGATGTTTAATTGAACTGTTGGTGATACATAGCAATATTTGGAATCATTCAAATTTATTGACTAAACTGAATAGCCTGAAATAGAAATATTTTTGACATTTAAACTGTGTACTTGTATTAAACTGAATTGATTAGGCAACCACTTTAGAAGGCAAACTTTAAATTCAAATCAGCTTTATTCTGCTTAAAAATTTACCTTGTATTGCATCCTGCCCATGGGTAAATACTCTCACACACTTGCACTGTATTCCTCCCAGTTTGTATTTGAGATACTTATCCAACCTCTCACTAGGTAGGATTTGACACAAGGTCATTTTAATGTGTGGAGCCATGCATGAATCGAGACTCATATGCAGCGGTCACAAAAAATGCTTAATCCTGTTGGTATTTCCCTACTGAGGCACCTCAGGCGCCAGGCAATGAACTTAGCCCTGCAAAGCAGGTATTGCCTGGAGGGATGGCCCCCTAGGACAAGGCAAGTCAGACAAAAGGTTCTATACCAACCACTTGGGGGGTGCCCATCTGGATGGCATATTGCATTTATTTAAGTTAAATGATTTAGTATACACTTCATGATATTTAGTTATGCACACACTTGTGTGTGTATGTATATAAACAGAAGATCAATTAAGCTGTAGCCTGACATGATTGTTAGCTGAAGTTTGATCTGAAATTTTTATTGTATAATTTTCGATCTAGTAATCAATCTCGAATTAATGGAGAAGCATTAGATTAATTGCATTAACAATAAAGATTGTTAAAAAAAATTATTAAATATTTATTTTCCGGAGTAAATACTTTTTCTCTTCATTAGGCTATAAATTTATTAATGTATATCCGGAGTTGTGGGTAGTGTAATGGTTATGAACTCAGTGAGCCAAGTTCACTTTTTGGATAAGGCTATTTAGACACACATATATATATATAGAATAGTTTGTATGTAACTTTTATTTCAAAACAAGTTATTAGAGCTCATTTATTTAGATACAGTTAAATGGTTTCAAGTATTCCTAGCTAACACTAATAATTCTATTCAATATTAAACATTTGTTTGCACACAGTTAAATGGTTTCAAGTATTGCTATTAATATTAATAATTCTATTCATCAAGTATTCCTATCTAATGCATATAGTTTATACATAGCTGTATAGTTTAAATTTTCAATAATTATAATCCTTAGTATATGATTGAACAGTTCTATTTGATCTATAATGGCACCCTAACAGGTACTATGACTCAGGACCTGGAATGAAGAGTATTCCACATTCTCCCAGAGTTCCAAGACTGAAGCCTCACTGTCAGATGCAGTTTAGTGTCATACTACAGACACTCGTTAGGGCTCGGTCTTAACATTATTGACGTATTCTACATCCTCAGTGAGATTTAATTTGTTGTGACCTTTTGGAGTTAGGGTTTATAGATATATGTATTTACCAACCCCTCCACACAATCAGGATGTGACACAAGGTCAATTCTTTAAGTGGAGTTTAACAGGCTTGAATTCAGAGTTTTCCTTCTGTCGGACCAGTTGCCATACAAAGGCCACAGAGCTAAATCTGTTCTATTTTACTCATAGTTGGAGGGAGAATAGTTGGAGTTGTACCTTTCTTAAGTGTATTAATGTTATGTGAAATGCAAACAACCTCATCCAGGATTTGAACTCAGGTTGCTGTATCCAATGATGATATCCATTACACCATGTTTATAGATGTGATATATTGGGTTGTAGAAAAGATGTAGTGTTCTGATTTTTTTCCCCCAATCTTTGTTATAGTGAATTTAGCATTTCTGTTTCAGTCATGCTTTGTTGGGTAGAAGTTTTTGATGCACAGGTTTAATTCAGGCACACACACACACACACACACACACACACACACACACACACACACACACTTTTATTCATAAGTACAATTTTCTCCTATGTTTTTACTCATTAAAATTCTTTTGGCCTGAGATGTATTTCTGTTATCTTTGGTTGATTTGAAAATAACCATGTAAGTGTAGGTATTCCTTTATTTTTTTTTTAATATTGTTATTTAATTTTTCTATGTTTGTGTATTGTAATTGTATCTTTTGTGGCTTTAAACACATCTTGATAAAAGAGTTCGAAATTTGTCCTCACTAAAATTTTATTTATCAGAAGCCATAATTTAGATGAAAATAATCTATTTCCTGTTTACTGTTGATAAAATTACCACAGTCTTCACTTTTTCTTAATTTTTACCATTTATTGTGCACGTGCACACACACACACACACACACACACACACACGTCTCTTTGGCTGTCTTTCTCTTTAAGAAGATTTGTGAAGTGCCTTGCATGGTGTAATGGTTATTGAGCTGAACTAGCAAAACACTTTCAGGGAGTTTGATTCCAACTATGCTTAGTAAATGATGGTAGTCATTTTCAGGGAAAAAAAACAAAACATTCCTATTCTTGATGTTTTAAAGATAATCATGGCATAAAAGCCTTCACTAAGTTTTATAAATTAAAAAAAAATTATGATTTGAAAATTTAAAGTGTGTGTATGTGTATGTATGTATATATATATATATATATATATATATATATAATCAGGGTGTACCAGCAGCATGAATTCTCTTGACTCTCTCTCTCTCCATTTGTCCCTATCAGCTATCACTCTTGGTTGGTCCTCAAGACAGGATCTATTTAATAAGTTTTTGCTGGTCAGCCAACACCGGTTTGTCCAATGTATCCATTTGAGAGCATCATTTATGAGCTTAACTTTACTTCTCTATCAGGGCCGAGCATGTTTAACTCGTCTTACCTCCGATCACACAAAAATAATCCAAATAAGTGGCCATACAACTGCTGTTGTGTTGCTACTGGAATGTGCTCAAAAGAGCATACCATTTTTGTTTTAAATGGCACTAATGGAAAATAAAATTACAATACTGAAGATGTTTCACTTTACTCAAGATTAAGTATATATACAATAATTAGATTGCAGTAAATGAATGCATATGCAGATTATTGAAATATTTGGTGTTAGGGAATATATCTAATCCAGAACCAACTCTCAAATGACCAACATTAGCATTAGTATATCTGTGATATACTAACACTGAACCAAACAAAAGGATAGGTAGAATAAACTTAATTATACATACAAGAACATTTATTATTTCATATGCACGATATACATGCAACTGGTGTTACAAAGAAAGAATGCACAAATTGGAGTCATACCTTTCTAAAGGGTATTAGCGTTATGTTGCTCATAGTAGAATGATACACATATAATTCCCTGAATGAATAGTATGGAGAAGATGTATTAAATAGTGAACCTGTTAAGTTTAGTTTAGATAGGTATGTGGTTTTACTGTTTTCTGGCAGAGATGAAAAAAGGTCAAGCAGAGGTTTCAGAGACTATCATAACATCCCTACTCTTTTTGAATATGCAAAATATCTAAGGGTTATAATTACTTATTGCATCTGAACTAGATAAATACATGTACAGATTCCAAAATAAGTAGGTTATTAATAGTACTTAGATGGTTGGTTGGTTGTTTTTGTTTTACAACATATCAACCCTTTTCTGGTCATTTAATGTCAAATCAAGTCATTTTGATAAAAACTTTTAGTTTGGTTTGGTTTGGTTTTATGGCATATCAACCATTGTAGGTTATTTAATACCAAATCCATTTTTATCCATATAAACTTCTATTTCAAACTATTAAGTTTAGTCAACAAAGTTGAATGGTTCCCAGTATTGTTATATATCACGAACAATTTAATTAAACATCAGTCATTTATATACTCCCTGTTAAATGTATAACCAGTTCTATTTCATACAATTCTGTTTAGCATAAGTATAGTTCTATTTGACCCATAGATAGGACCCAATCAGGTGCTACCATTCCAGGCCAAAGTAGACCTAGGAGCGATGGCAATAAAGGAGTATTCTGCATTCCCCAAGTCTTACCATCAGATTATTTAGTGCCATATCCAAATTTACCAACCCCTCTGCTTGGGCAGGATATGACACAAGGTCAATTCTTAAGCGGAGTTTAACAGGTTTGAATTCAGAGTTTTCCTTCTACTGGACTAGTTGCCTCGCCAAGGCTGAAGAACCCAGTCTGCCCTACTATTTACCTATGGCTGGAGGGAGAAGAATTGGATTCATACCTTTCCCACAGGTATCAGTGCTATGTTAAATGCAATCAGTCTGGTCCAGGATTTGAACTTGGAGGGAGAAGAATTGGATTCATACCTTTCCCACAGGTATCAGTGCTATGTTAAATGCAATCAGTCTGGTTCAGGATTTGAACTTGTGTCGCCATATCCATTTCCTAGGACGATAACCACGGGCACCTCCATGACACTCATTGGGGGAGTCTTACCCCTCTGCAGAGGTGCAGTCAGTGTATTCTGCAGTTCTAGCCAAATGAGCCAAATAGAACTTAGAGCCCATGGACATACTACCTAGATCAAAATTAGCATCAGCCTTCAAGGTATTATGGTATTTTCTTTCAGTATATTTTATACATCAAACCTTGTTGAGGTGTTTTACCCTGAAGCTAGTTAAACAATTATTGTCTTCAATTATATGTGATACAAAAATGTATCTTCTCAATCATTTTGAACAGGTAAGCATTAATCTCAAACAGATCTATTTGAGACATAAATAGGAACCTAACAGGTACAACTACTCTTCATCTGATAGGAATTAGGACAAATGACAATGAAGAGGTGATTCCACACTCCTCAAAGCCCCAGAACTGGAACTTAAATGCTGGATCCACTTCAGGGTCATATCCAGGACACCAGTTATTAGTAATACTTCACTGTGTTCCCACACTTGTCTATTACATGTGTATCCTGTTAAACCATGGAGATCATATTTTATTATAAATTTTCCTTTTAGGGGTTGATGTAAAAGAAAAGTACTCTAATCTCACTTCTATTAAAACTGGGGACAGGGAATTCATGTGCAGACATCTGAAAGTTTAGAAATAGAGCCACCCATGTGCTTACCAAATGTTACTCATTCAATAAATCACAGCAGCTGTTTGAGAAACCCATGAATTACAATCTATATCTTACTTGATATTCTAGCTTTTAACATAATTCTATTGTTTATGACATATGTGTTTCACATATGCAGTAAGTCCTCTTGATTTACAGATAGTTTGTTTCTTTTGTTTGAAAAAATAGACTTCTAATATTCAAGTATACATCTCCATCAACATTTGGCTCGCTCCATTGCAAGATTCATGCCTTTCTCATGGTTTTTAAGACTTGGATAATAATGGGCCTTATTACTATGTTAGTCCATGAGATTTTGACAGGAGCTTTGAATTATGTGTTTGTCTCATTATATACATTCACCAATATAAGTTATCCCCTATAAATAAATACACCCTAACTATTTTTATAAAAATTTAATTTTCTTCTAAGCTAAAGATAACAGTATTTTATTTCTAGTGGAATATTGTGGTCAAACAGATATCATTAGGTATTATTACCAAACTCTACAGCATTGAAACACTAACCAAAAATATGAATATGTAGCAGTCCCAAAATAAGTATACCCATTAAAAATAAAATTGCATATATATATATATATATATATGCAATTTTATTTTTGGTTACAGACTTTCAGGGCTCTGATGGATGATATTAATGATGTTAAAACAATGATGGATGTGTAAAATATTAAAAACTAGGGAAAATTTGTATAACAAACAAAAGTTGGCCATTTGATTAATGAATCAGTGTTGTTTTAAATTACGTCATTTGACTTATTAGAAATATTGTGTTGAATCTAAGTTCCATTTGTTTATCGAGAAAGCTTTCAAATCATTCCTTGTTTTCAACGATGTTCTAATCCTATAAGTCTGGCTTTTTCAAATGTATGTGCCTCAGAAAATTTTACCTACCAGCATGTCCAGCGTTCTTCGTCCATCCCAACATATTTTCCTGGATTACATACGTCTATACCTTGAAACTTCTATTCGTGATTTAAAATTTTCCGTGGCACATACATTTGAAAAAGCCAGACTTATAGGATTAGAACTTTATCGAAAACAAGGAATGATTCAAAATCTTTCTCGATAAACAAACGGAACATAAATTCTACACAATATTTCTAATAAGTCAAATGATGTAATATAAAACAACAAATGCTGATTCATTAATCAAATGGCCAACTTTTTCTTGTAATACAAATTTTCCCTAGTTTTTAATATTTTACACATCCATCATTGTTTTAACATCACTAATATCATCCATCAGAGCCCTGATGATGGTTCCTTAGAACCAAAATGCTATAGTGTTAGTTTTTAATATTTTACACTTTTTACACATCCATCGTTGATTTAACATTACTAATATCATCCCCATAGTCCTGATGATGTTTCATTAGAACTGAAACGCTATAGTGTCGACTTTGCTTCTCAATATATCTCTCCTTCTACTTGGATTACCTTGTTATCTATTTTACAACCCATTATTTACTTATATATATATATAGTCTCCATGGTGTAATGGTTAAAGTGCTGGACAGCACCCTCGAAGTGAGTGAGTTTGAACTCTAGTCACTATTATGTTCACTTTTAAACTAATACCTTTGGGAAAGGTATGAACCCCCCTTATCCCTCCAGCTATGGGTTAAATAGAATCACTGCTGTTGTTTTCCAGAGATGGTTTTGGCATTAAATAACCTACAAAGGTTGATATGACATTAAACAAACCAAATCATGAAGTCATAAAGTCTTTAGATATGAACAAAAGATAAGCTAATTGTCTGCAAGAAAGAAAATTCTTTGGATATTGCCTTATATGTGTATATCTAGATGCTTATATTGAAATCAAGGAAGAGAAAGAAGCAGCAAAATCACTATTTTTGATTCTTATCTGAGTTCTCTCTCTCTCTCTCTCTCTTTAAGTAAAATCTCTCACTGTAATTTGGACTTTCTGATCTAGTTTAGGATTGACACCCCCACTCACAAGTTCAATGCTGTATGTTTTTGTAGCTTGTATAATATTTTTATCATAGAATTTATGTAATAACATATGTATAGCTAAGCAACATATATAATAATGTGAAGACATACACCAGTAGCTACAGTGGTTTTGTTTTAATGTCTATCATGAGTATCAACTTTGGCATTTTTTATATGAATATGAAATGCTGAAAAGTTTTTGCTGCAATCAAGGAAGGAATAAACTTTTTATTCTTAAAAAAATTAAAAATTTTTTTGGAAGAGTTAAAGAAACTTGAGAAATAAGGTGCATAGTATGTTGGACTAAGAAATGAATATGGGCACCTCACATGGTGTTATGGTTTATGAGCTGGATTAACAGACCACAACTTGGCTTAGTAATTATGGGATGAATATGCAGGATATCTTGCATATTTCATTGCTCTAAGTCATTCCCTTTTTGTATGGGGTGTATCTTCATATCAGATTTTGATGCAGCCTGACATAATTATCATTTTGAAATTAAATTTTTTTTTTATATAATCTTTCTAACAACTATTTACAACTGTTACCCTATAGAGGGTCAGAAACCAATCAGAGAAATTTTATTAACAAGAAGAAAAAGAAACCATTTTGGAAGAATAGAGTATAGTATACAACTAAAAAAGTGAAGACAGAAAATAAGTTTCTTTTCAATCCAGATAAAAACTGTTATTCCAGTTTCAATCAAATTGTGAACTCATCAATGGCCAATTTATTTCATTCTTAGTTTTTCTCATTAAATTACAACTGTTTTATTTTTGTATTATTCAGCATTAATTTACATGTACATCTGTTGATTTATGTATATGCTTGTATGAAAGTTTGACTGAATTTAATTATATATCAACAAGGTTTTTTTTTAAAATGATGTTTATTATATAATAGGGAAAAGCATACATTTTTTTTTATTGAGTACTTGTAAAAATTTCATGGAAATTAGTATTCAATTCATCAGTGAGAAAATTAATGAATATGGGGAAATAAACATTGACAAATATAAAAAAAACTTTGGAAACTATGAAAAAATAAATATGAGGAATGGAAATATTGATAAATGAATATACAAAGTGTGTATTAAGACTAAATTTTTAAATTGTAGTATTTAAATTAAAACATGTGTATAGTTAAGCAACTTAGATAATAAGTAATGTCTAAACATTAAGATTTCTCTTTAGATGTCAAGATAAAGTCTATATGGTTCAGTCACAAATTTTCAATACTTTTTCATTAGGGTTTTTTGTCAAAACATGTGATAGAGCAAATGCATCATCTTTGATATTCACCAGATTGAGTGACATTTACTTCTTTCTTAAATGAAAAATTCACTTCATAGGTAATATTTGAGGATTTTAAGAAGACTAAAAGAAATACAATTTAGCTTCAAACCATATCAAAAGAGGACTTTAAAAAGTCCTTTGACCTATAAAAAAAACCTTGGTATAATAAGTGTTGAATGCCAAGTGGGAATTTTGAAGAAAATTAACTTTTTATTTATTGTTCATTTTTGTCTTGGTAAATATAGCCTCAGTCTGGATAATTTTTGAACCTACCACACACACACACACACACAGAGTAAAATAGTGCTCTATTTACAAAAATGCAGAGCAATATCACTATTTCAGCTATAGATTAACATGGTAAAAATTCAGTTATAATTTAGTTGAATTTAATGAACTTCAGATATGTTGATACAGCTTCACCTTGGATTTGGCCATATGAAACTTGGGCTTATTACTCTATTTTATTTTATAGTTGAAATAATGTTTAAAGAGAGAGGGAGGGATAAAAAGATTTTTGGTTAGAATGTATAAAAAAGAATTTCTGGAAATATAGAAAAAAGCTGGTATAAATTTGAAATAATTTGCTGTTAAGATACCATGCTGAAAGATCATTCAAAAAGAAGTTTACAGTATATGCAATGTATGTATTTAACCAACACTACATCTACTGGCAGGATGCAACTCAGTTAATTCCCAAGTGGCATGCAGGTGGTTTGAATATCCAGTTTTGCTGTTTCAATGTTAGAGCCCAGTCTGCTCTTCTATTTTATCCTTTATCGAGAGGGAGAGAGAGAGAAAAGAAATAGATTTATACCTTTTCCATAGTATTTGCATGAAGTGAAATGCATACAGCCTTGTCAAGGATTTGAACCTAGCTCAGTGAATCCATTTTCTGTAACAATAACTGTTACATCATACTTGCCTCCATGATGTATACAAAATACAAATAAGGCTGTGTTAGAGATATACAAAAGTGAGACTAATTTATCTATGATATACCAATAATAAGGCATCGGCCAAGAGATAGATTTTTAAACTCTGAATACAAAAAGGGGCTACACTCTGCCATAGGTTTCTTGAGGGTGAAAAGAAATTGTCTTTTCCATTACCCTATGTAAGCAGCAATCTAACATAGTTATAAATAACAAAATTTGACTGCTAAAATTAGTACCATCAGCTAAAAATTTTGTTTCTTTTTTTATTCTATTTACTTTTTTTTTATTGATTTTACTTTGTAGTGAGCTATCTGAATGAAACTTTGATTAGATTGTTCTGTATTAGATCTACAAACTGTGCAAGTATTATTATTCTGTACTTAGTGGAAAGTATATAAAATTTTATCTAAGTTGGTTCTGAAGGATCTAGGTTACCTTGCTGAATTAATTTTCTTCTGTTCCTTTAGATATAATTCTATCCACTTCTTATCTACTTATCTGACAATTTCTATTTATTAGGAAAAAATAATAAATACCTGACAATAAAAGATTCCTCTGCCTCTAATGTAATTCAGTATAGAACCTGTTTCCAACCCTTTCTTGTCTTTTCTGTTTATCAAAATCATTTATATTCATTCCACTTGTTATTCACTCTCAATTTGCTTTTTTAACTGGAATTCATGTTATGATTTTAGACATTTTTTTGTTTTTCTTATTCTCTTTTATTTGATGTTATCTCTTTCCTTCAAAGCTTTTTTTCCTCACTTAAACAGAATAGATAGTGGTTAACAATAAGTAAGGATTTTCTAAATTTTATTTCTATTTTTAGATAAAACTCCTTTACCCATTATTAAGTTTTTTTTAACTAGTATCAATTATAATAATGGTTGACAATGCTTCATGTAAAATTAGATTAAATTGTTATGAATTCTTCTATTTTCTTTGACACTATTGACATTCTCGATTGCAGATACTTCAAACAGGTCAGATGTTGGGATTGCCAAGGCAAAGCCTGAGAAATAGTTGAAATCAAATGGGTACTCATTGATTGGCTGTAGTGGGATTTGAGTGATTTAGATTCTAAAAGAGTTGAGACTGGAACCATAAAGTACTTAGGGACTTAAGGAAAATCTTCTCCCACTCCATCGGGGTGAGCAACACCTTATAAATGAAGGGGCATCTTTCCTCCATTGTGTGAGCAAAGCTACTCCACAGAGATCTGATACAGGGTAGGAAATAAGTTATAGATGTAATTTAGACTTCATAGATACCAATTGCTCTTGTAACCTGGTTGGTAAAGCATCTGGTATGGATAACAAGGCTTCTCTGAGGCAAAAGAAGACACGAGTTTGAGTCTCTCAGTGAACTTTATCCTTTATTATTGTCGCTAATATTTGGTGTTTCTTGCTGCTGTTGAAATAACAAGCCAAGTGAGTTGTGATAAAAAGAAAGTAAAATTTAAAAAATGAAAGAATATTAATAAAAATCAATGATAATTTGAGCCCTAGGATTGATCATGAAAGATACATACAAGCACATTAACAAGATCCCCAGATTACAAAAGATTTTTTTAAATTGTTCTATGGGGAACTGCTTGTCTACTGAAGAGAGTGTTATTAATGTAAAGAAAATATAAACATTAAGTATCAGTAAACATGACAATTTGTGCAAACTGAATGCATATATTCACAACCTTCTGTTACCCTAGGTGTTGGGTAAAGTATTATACTAAACAGAAAGCAAAAGAAGTAATAATAATAATAATAAACAAAAATAATAATAAAGAATACATTCTACTATATCTGATTTCTCTGCTGATTGATTAGTTTTAGGTAATGTGGATATTTCATTTTGTTTTTCAACAAATCTATTGGAATGGTCATTATCAGGACACTATATTTAATGCTACATTTTTTTTCTTGGACAACAGAATAAAATCAATAGAAGATTTGAAACATTATCCATGGTAGTAAAGGTATTTGAGGGACAGGTTCATGTGATAGTGACTTTGAAAGAAAGGTTATTGATTAATTAGATTACTCTGTTTTGTATGTGAGTTAAGACAGCAGTTGAATAAAGGAAAGAAACAGAAAAACTATATGAAAACATTTAACTAAAAAGAAAGA
>CAUZXS010001337.1:20000-38005 GCA_963585895.1 Sepioteuthis lessoniana
TTCACCTGAGTGCTCATGTATATATGTAATTGAATCATAGGGCAGACTGAGTTCTTCAGCCTTGGTGAGGCAACTAGTCTTGGAGAAGGAAAACTCTGAATTCAAACCTGTTAAACTCAGCTTAAAAATTGACCTTGTGTCATATCCTGATCGAGTGGAGGGGTTGGTAAATATGTATATATGTAATTGAAAAATCTGAACAACCCGTCATTTGGCTATAATAAATTTATTTCGGCTGGCATCTTTATAAAGGATACCAGGTTCATCAGATAACCATTATACAATGCAGAGAAAAAATTGCTCTGTAAGAAATTTATTAATTATCATACATTGAGCACTCCTGGAGATTTGTAAGAATCCTCATATATATTCATAAATGTGCATCTGTATAGGCATGCATTGTGGATTATGGAGGATGAAGTTCTCTATTAGAATCATTCACAATTCATCTTCTATTAGATATTTTATTTTATATATATATATATATATATATATATATATATATATGGCTCAATATCAATGATAGAGCTTTTACACATACATAAATATATATATTTCTATATGTATAAAAGCTCAATCATAGATAGTAAAAGGTTTTCAAAAAATGACCGATTAATATGGTGGTTAATTTTTTGTTTGAAGAGGGATTTTATTTGTGCGTTTGAATATTTGTATGTTTGTGTATGTGCTGTCGCTTTTGCATACATATATGTGTATATTTGCACATATAATGGCATGCATCTTTACATATATACATATATTTCTGGTGTCTATTGTTGGGAAGAGGAGAGGCAAAGGAAGAAAGTGTGAGAAGGGAAGAGTAGGTGAGAATGTAGTGGTAAAAGAATTGTTACAATCAGAATGATTTCTTTTTATCTTGATCCTACCGATTTTTCGGATAGCTAAATGTTTAAAGGTTTAAGCTCAAGACATTGCCATATAATAAAAAATATATATAAGTAGCAGATTGGATAAATCCAAACAAAATGTGAAAAGATAAGTGGAATAGTAGATAAACCAAAACACAGATAATGGATTCAATTAATATTTCATTCTGATGAAGTGTTTGATGAAATAAAGACAAAATATTAATTGAATCCATTGTCTGTGTTTTGGTTTATCCAGTTTTACACTTACCTTTATACACACACACACACACACACACACACACACACACACACGCACGCGCATATATATATATATATATATATATATATATAAAACTGGTATCAAAGATAATTTCTTCAGTATTAAGTTTAGTAAAAATATGAATTAACTTAACTGAATTACAAATGATCGTACATTTTTGTGACTGCAGTTTTCACCCTCTTTTCAGTATATACACAAATATACATGCACATACACAGTGCTATGAAAAAGTATTTGTGCTAAGTTCTTGAATATGAGGTATTACTCAAAAGTTTATTTATTTTGAATCCTGTGCTTATAATGAATATAGTAGTACAGGCTTTTGGCATTGCCTTTTGCAAGTTTGCAATATAAGTATCCAAGGGAACTACTTTTATGTAGATGAAAGAAAAGTAAAAGTAAAGTTGGCGACCAGCAGGCTCCCTTTTCAATAGCTACTACACAGAGGTGTTGGGGGAGGGTGCTTCTCCTTTCCCTGGATTGCTCCACTTTACCCTTAATACGTACCTTATATTGCTGAGTGTTAAGCAATAAAGAAAGTAGGTGTTAATGTAAGTGAATTTATTTTCAAAGTCAGATTGGGGTAGTATCTTTATAAAAAGGACTTCTGTATATGCTTTTAAATAATTTATTATGTTTTTTTTATAGATCTTAGAATAATTTTTTTCTAATCAAATTTCATAAAACCTCATAGGGTGAGTCAAAAGTTTTGCAATATTTTGGTAATTTGAGGCACTATTCAGCTGCTCCAGAAGCTTTTCCTGAGGTTGTAAAGATAACAAACCACACTGGACTGAGATGCTGAACTCACCTGATACTCTCTGAGTGCTACTTGCTAGATTCACTTCTATGGTTTTAGGCACAGTCTTGGAATCCAGAGCTATAATCCTATCTGATCTTGCCTGATTGTCAAGGTTCTTGTAACCCAACTGAAATTTCTTGAACCATTTGGTTAATATACTCTGATCAACTGCACCTTCACCTTTTGCTTAACTAATATTTTTGGTTGCTTCCACAGTGATATGGCCCAGTTCAAACTCATAAAGCATAAATTAAACTATGTTACACATTCATCTGTGAGGGCTTATCAATCACACACTGAGTGAAGCAATGCACAACATATCTGCATATCAGCTATCACAATGGGTACCTACTAAGGCTTGAACTGCTTTGGTCATGTGATATACTTACTGCAAACTAGCACATACCAAAATATTGCTAAACTTTTAATCACCCTAGTATATGTATAAACCTCTACAAAAGTGTTTTGTCTTTGTTTTTTTAATCAAATTTCATAAAAATTATTTCAGATTGCCAATGTAAAAATAAATTCTATGTATAGTTTCCCAACTGCAGAATGTTAACTCCATGTGGTCATATTAATTTCTAAATTTAAAAAAGAAAGATAAGCTAGTGAGAAAGAAATAATAACAAACAGTAATATCTTATCAAAATTCTTTATTTGAATAAAAGACTCTTTTATTAAAACACATTTTGACATTAGCTAACCTCTTATCTTGTTCTATATTACATGTCAGACAATTTTTCAGACTATATATTTGAGTTGGACTTCAAGGGTGTTTTGAGATTATCAAGTTATTCTATTGACTAAAATATTTCATGAATATTGTTTTAGCTGCAATGCTTGATGTTTTTTTTATATTTTTTTTTTCATTCTTTTCATTTTCTTTTATTTATTCATTTATTTTTTTTTGTATTTCCTATCCATGTTGTTCTCTTTTTTTATTTTTATTAAGTCTTTGGTGCTGTTTTTTGTTTTCAAATATGAATTTTATCTGCTATAAGTATTTTTAAAAATCTTTTATTTGTAATGTAAAATAGATTACATTGACATAACTTGTGGATAATGACGTCAAATCTCAAAGCATTATTCAAAATACAAAACTCAGGCATCTGTTTTTATATTATTTTTTTTGTGCTTGTATAGAGCTCACAGAATAATTCTAAAAGCTGTTCTTCTTCTGCATGCTTCTCCATCAAAAATTAACATTGTATATTTGAAAACAATTTTTAATTTCTGAGAAGTTTAGCTAGCAATCTAATATTTAAACATATGGATAAAGACAATGGATTAAGGAAATTAAAAGGAACAATTTTATCATTTTTTTTTTAATAACAAATTATTCTTATTCTATTCCCTTTTCCCTTCAGTTATTGAATTCTTTCAAGAATCTTGGTATACCTAACTAATTATATTCTTCTGAATGTTGAAATTTTTTTAAGCTTTGCATAGTTTGACACTAACCATCTATATTGAGTTACCCTATGAGGCTCAAACTCACTAACAGTTATTTGCAAGTTTAATTTGCTAGCTATTTCTCTGCAATAGATATCTATTATTTTTAATATAAGTATTTCTACTTCCTGAGAGAGACTGGATCACATGTTCCATGTCGTTTTTTTTTTTTTTTTTTTTACTTCTCTATATTATCTGGGCTTAAAGGAAACTTTAAAAGTAATCTTTTCCAGCAGATGTTGAGCTTGTCATCAGTTTCTTACAGAAAATATTAGGGAGGGAGGTTGAACAGCTCCTTCTTAATATAACTTGTCTTAGGTCTCGTCTACATTAAGAAATAGGATTGGCCTATTTAGTCTCTCTATTTTAGTGAATGTCCTGTTCCCCACTGATTGGACATTACATGATTTGCTACTGATAGGGAATGTCATGGCTTATTTAGTAATAAACAATGACCTTTATTAAATCTTACTTATATCAATAACAATGGTTCAGGTTCAAGCCTATAAATAAGTATTTCTACTTTCACAAATTACACTCCAAATCCAGTAACCTGTGAATTGATATAGTTGTAAAATCTATGGTTACCTACAGTGAAAATCAAACTTATGAGCAATAGCTTGCTTAAAGCATTTTTCATCCTAAATTATCTTTAAATCACATTTGTTCAATATATAGAGTAGAATTTTCTTTTACAAATATGGAACAGAAGTGACATAGAAATAATTGGGAAAAATTTCTCTATAGTTATTGATTATTGTGTGTGTGTGTGTGTGTGTGTGTGTGTGTGTGTGTGTGTGTGCGTGCGTGCGTGCGCGCACATGTTCATGGTGTACTGGTTATCATTGTAGGAAATGGGCATGGTAACCAGAATTCAAATCCTGGACAAGACTATTTAGTGCTAGTTGACCTTGGAAAAGCATGCGTCCAACTATTCTCTCTCCAGCTATGATTAAATAGTAGAGCAAACTTGGTTCTTTAATCTTGGTATAGCAATCCGTCTACTAGAAGGAAAACTATTCAAACCTGTTAAACTTCACTTTAAAAAAAATTGACACTGTATCACATCCTGTTCATGTGGAGATATGTGTGAATGTGTGTGTATGTGTATATATATATATATATATATATATATATGTTATCATCATCATGTCGTGCCACTTGCACGGATATCCTTGACCCTCTCTAGCCACTTCTCCCTATCGTTCATCGCCTCCGGCAGGTCTTCAAGATTACATCCCGTATCCTCACATAGCTGCTGTATGTATGTTTGCGCTGGTCATCCTGCTTTTGATCAGCCATATGTGGGGGTCCATAGGAGTACATCACTTATGAGCTCGTCTCTGCTTCTCCAGCAGTGTCCTGCGTGTCTGGTGTGTGTGTATATATATATATATAATTAAAAAAAAAAAAAGATCTTATTGATGGAAATTTAGAATGTAAAATAAAACACATTTCTATCTTGTCTGATGAAATTATTTGCTTTTTTTACCAGTTGATGCTAGTTCAAACCTAGAATCATGAGATGTAGCATTATGAGATTGGTTTTATGATGATAGAATATGAAGTATGTGTTCTATCATATCTTCTCAAATCATATATATTCAGTATACATTCTATATAAATGCTAATAAATTAGGCATCAATTTAAATGTTAGATATTTAGATAGTGCATTTTGCCAATTTATACATTAACTTCCAACATACTGATACCAAGTATATTTGCTTTCATACATTGGTGATAAATCCATGACCAAGAGGTCTACTGTACTTGTCTTAAATAAAACAATCATTGTATCATAATTTGAAGTATCATGTTATCTCTAATGTTCTGGCATGCAAAGGATACAGAGTATATTTTTTTCAGATGGCAGGCTTGGTCATAAGGGTGCATTTGACACCCACACACTCGGTAGGTAAATGGTTAAATACAAACTTAACTAGTATAATTTTTTTTGTTGTAACAAGCATGCTGTATTCAAAGTGATATCAACTTTTAACCTCTTACTTAGTAATCCTATTGGTGAAAAATCTGTGGCAAAGAGGTCTTCTGTACTGATTTTCAATGAAACTACCATTGTATTTATTCTTAATTTTGAATTATTATGTTGTTTTCATGTTCCATCCTGTAAATGATGTTTTTCAGCCAAGTTATAAGGGTACATTTAGCACCCATGCATCCGGTAAGTAAAGTTGGCGACCTTAGTTGAGGGTGATCTGAAGGCTCCTTTTTCAATAACTACTACACCGAGGTGTAGGAGAGGGCACTACTCCATTCCCTGGATTGCTCCACTTTACCCTTGATCCTTACCTTATAATGGTGAGTGTTAAGCAAGGCAGTATCAAGTACCATTTTTTGAGTCTTTCGTATGACTTGACCTGGGATTGAACCCCGGTCTCCCAGACCATTGATGAACACTCTACTCATTAGGCCTCTGGCCCGGTAATGCATCCAGTAGTTAGGGGTTATTATCCAGATCTTTAGGTGTTCATGGTGTAATGGTGATCATTGTAGGAAATGGACTCAGCGATCAGTTCAAATTTTGGATATAGTTGTTAGCATTTCACATAGCACTAATAGCTGGATGCATACCTTGGGAAAGGTATGCATCCAGCCATAAGTAAATTGTAGGGCAGACTAAGCTCTTTAACCTTGGTATGGCAACTGGTCTAGAAGGAAAACTCTGTTTAAAAATTAACTTTGAGTCACATCCTGCTCATGGTGGAGGGGTTTGGTAAATACATATTATCAAGGTGTTTTATTTTATTATGCTCTCAGTTTTCTAACCAAACATCAGGCGTCTTAAAACTTAATTTTGAATTTACTAGTAACTTAAGAAGAGCACCATGCCAGTCTCTCAAAGTATATCTTTTGTAAATGACATTTCGCAGTTCTTTTCAGTTACTGTTGGTTAGTCCTAAATGAATGTGCCCCATTCTCATCCTAGGTTTATTCCCCACCTACGACCCCAAGGAGATTTGCCAGATCCTATGATAGTGACAAAATCCTGGCAATTAAACTGCCTGTTACTGTATCCTTTCTGCAAAGATAAAATTATGCAACCTCTTCATATAGATGCCTGTTAATGAGTTCAGTTTTCCTGCTCTTATAAAACTACTTCTCTCTTGTGCTATCTCAAGACGTGGCAATATATAACCATCAGCCTTGCAACTTTAATTACAGCTAAATCCAAACTTTTTAAAATTGGTCTATTCTACAGTATCTTTACTTTTATTACTCTCTTCATCTTGTTGGAAGTAATTTTGTGAACTCATTACAGGTGGTTTTAGTATTTTAGTTGCCCTGGACAAGAAAATCATTCATGATCCTCTCCAGAAGTTTTATATAGCCCTAATGAAGAAGCAATGTGGCAACAAAATTACTGAACTGAAAACTTATTGATGTAAGCATTCTAGATTTTTTTACCAGCCAAGTGTAATGAAAGGGCCTGCTCAGTACTAGAGGAACAGTGCTAAGTTTTCAGCTGCCAGAATTGAAAATATTCTTTCACTTTTATGAATATATAAGTGAAAAAGATAATTTGTAAATCAGATTGACAGATTTTGCTAGTGGTCCTATATCATCAGAATTTCTCACCAAAACTTGATCTGCATCACCAGCAAGAGAAATGTAATAAATTTATTTGCCCTCTGATGATACTTGACCACTTGCAAAAGATATCAGTCTTATTTTTCAAATGGTCTTTTTTCTCATTCCAAACACACACACACACACACACATTATTATATATATATATATATATATATATATATATATATATATATATATATATATATATATATATATATATATAAAATACAGTTTGGAAAATCAGATTTGTATATTTTGCCAGAAATATCAAAATTCAAAATGATTATCAGAAAAATCTTAAATCAGTTTTTCAAACTTTTTTTTTCATTCTGTTTGATTTCATTCCAAACTTCTCTCACTCACACACAAATAGTTTCTTATGAGGTGAAGTACTAAATCTAGATTAGGAAAGGGAAAAAAGAGAATAGTCATTCAAAAGCTCTAGACATTAATAATAATACAATATATCATTACATTTCAATTTACATATAATGTTTCTATTAACAAAATGTGTTAATATTATGGATATTTGTTTATTATATTTGCATATAAACTTCATACACTAAATGTAACTGTTATGAGATAAAGATAGTAATTAATAAGGGGAACAACTCAGGAATTTTTCTAAAAAAATTAATCTCATAGGTACAATAAAATGTAAAACAATAATTTCAGTAATATGAAAACTTATTTTCATGATTATAATCATTTTGTATCATAAAATAATTTGTGATGTGCAGCTTTTGTTTTTTTTTAATCATATATTATTCCCTATTATTGGTTTGTATCAACCAAATTATTGCATCTGTTTAGTGACCAATCATGAAATCTACTATCTAGGATTCAACATCTTCATGTCTATTTTTAGTTAAAAGTTCCATTTTATACCTGCAGAACCATTTTAGATAATGACTAAGCTTAGCTCAGTGTAGCATGGAGCTAAAATAATGAAGTATATAGTAAGGATCTAAGTCATTGCATGAATAATGATATCACAGAATAGCTTACTTCCTATTACTTTTTAGTGTGTGCTAAGTATTTTCCAAACTAAGCTGTGATGGAGAAGAGGGATATTGTACGAGTGAGGAGGACCTACCTGCATTCTTGTTTATAATAGCAGTCTTCAAAATCATGTTTTTTCCAGGATTTTCCTACTAAAGGGAAATAGCCAACCATCTTAGCCACCAAGTAAATCCAACTCCAATAGCCATTGCATACACAATTTTATCAATGAGATCAGATGTAAATACTTAAATCATGGAAATTCTATGGCTTAATTAGAAACAATCATGAAGGATTACAGATCCATATGACATTTTAATGCTTTATTTATGAGTTGTATATGTATTCAGATAATATTTACAATACTCATATATATATATATATATATATATATACACACACACACATGCGCGCACACACAATAAAAGCATGTGGTGAGCTGGTTATTATCTCAGGAAATGTAATCAGCAAATAGTTCAAATCAAAGCTGTTGGGGAAAGGTATAAATCCATCTGTTCTCTCCAGCTATGGGTAAATAATAGGGCAGACTGAGTTCTCTTGCCTTTGTAAGGCAAACAGTCTTGAAGGAAAAGTCTAAATTTAGTCCCAATGTAAAGTAAGTAAAGTTGGCGACCTTAGTCAAGGGTGACCCTAAGGCTCCCTTTTCAATAGTTACTGCCCCAAGGTGTAGGGGAGGGCGCTACTCCATTCCCTGGATTGGTCCACTATACCCTTTATCCTTACCTTATAGTGCTGAGAGCGAAGCAAAGCAGCATCAAGTACCATTTTTTGAGTCTTTGGTATGACCTAACCTGGAATTGAACCCTCAGTCTTCCAGACCATTGGTGAACACTCTACTCATTAGAGTAATCATCCTTTTAAAAAAACTGATCTTGTATCACGTCCTGCTTGAGGTGGAGGGGTTGGGTAAATACATAAAATAAACTACAGAAATTAGTATTTTACTCTTTTATAACTTCATGATAAATAATTATTCCATAAATGTAATTTTATTTTCTTATGCTCTGACTTGGTAGATAGGGAATGGGAAAGTGAAGTTTTAGAGAGAGCAGGACATTAGGTGGGGAAGTTTAGAAGGCAGACATGTCATTGTTGGTTTCTCTTAACTTTTCTTTTTTTTATAACCAGTTTGCTTGTCAACCTGTGCAGTAAAAATCATACATGCAGGGTTATGAGTGAGTGGGGGATTCATTTTCACTTTGCTTTCTCTGTATAGCCCTTCCCACCTTATTGTTTAGTTTGCTGTCTTTGTTTAATGGCATATCAGTTTTCATGGGTTATATAATGTCAAAGCCATCCTTGAAGACAGACTATAGTGCCCCATTCATATAGCTCTGTGCCATATCTATGCAAAAAGCTTAGTAAATTACAATAGTGATACTATTTGACCCATACCCAGGGGAATAATGGGGGGTCATACCTTTCCCAGGGATATTAGTATGAAAGTGATTGCAATAGTATGACTGGAGTTCAAACTCGCTACAGTCTTGCTATCCATACATTAGCAACTATGCCATAAGAACTCTTTCCTGCCTTATTATGGCTGCCATTAGATGTGGACAAAGTGAAATGGCATTGATGTATATCTATATTTGAAAAATGACATATAAGGTTATGTAGGTAGCTATGTTGTTACAAATGAGTGTATTGATATTATGATAAAAACAAACTTCTTTTGGTCAATCAAATTCTTTGTTCATCTTTCAATAGAGATGAGGGTTTTGTTTTTATGTATATCCTTTTGGATATTGCTTTATTTAGTCATTTAGCAAGTTCTTTGTTGTATTTGAAGACTTTTGTAGAATTGAATAGTTATTTACTAAGTTCAACTGAGTATGTGGCACCCAGTGAGAATCAAAATCACTAACCTAGCTTTCTAACCATTATAGAGTGTAATGTGCTAAGTTAGCAAAAGTGAATAAGACAAGATGCTAATCCAAATGTATATACAAAAGCTTGCACCGGTAAAAGCACTCGTGTTTTATTTTTTATTCTATTTTTTTTTCCAATTCCTCCAAAATAAGATTTTTTCCCTTTTTTAAACACTTTTTCTCAAAATTATGACTTTCTTTTTAGTCATGTGGCTCCCTCAATTAATAATGGATATGACATTAAACCATCTGATGGCAAGGCTTCAGCCTTGGAGATTTGGGGAATGTGGTGTAACCCTTCATTGTCATTGCTCCTAGGTGCTCTCTTACCCAAAGTCGTAACACCTGTTAGTTCTATGGGTAAAACAGAACTAACTGTGTATGCAAACAAATGACTGATATCAAATTGTGATTGTTATTTAGTAATACTTGAAACCATTTAACTGTGTGCAAAAAGAGCTCTGGCTCATTTAAGAATGTTATCTACAAAATGTTTACAAATCATATTTAATATACATGGATAAACAGAATTTGGTATCAAATTACCTACAAAGGTTGATGTGCCATAAAACCAAACCAATAAATTCTTATATCCACTACACCCCTGTCTCATGAGATGATTTAGAGGCTTGAACCTTATATCATTTTGTATGCCTCTTCAACTGAACAAGAGTATATATTGTATTATATACAGTGGATGATGATGATTATAATAATAATAATAATAATAATAGTAGTAATAGTTCTTCCTCCTCATCTCAGAAATTCAAAGATTACAGATACATTTTTGTTAGATTATTTTTGAACTCACAACAGTCATTAAAAAAATACAATCTAAGCAGAAGTAATCATAGTCAATACAGATATAATGACTGTAAAAGATATTCTGAAAATTTAAGATCCAATAATAATGGATTTACATTCCAAATAATCACTTCCAGCAACATTTGAATGTTAAATATATTCCTGACAAAAATCACCTTAACTGAATTGCTACAAAGATCATTAAACTATTATAATTTTTATAATCCATTTGGACATTATTTGCTCTTCTTTAACCTATGCTCCATCCCTTTTACTTGGCATTCCACCTTTAATGATATCATCAGGTATGGTCTGTATGTAACTGATTTTCCTGACATATGGAGAACAGGAGGTATAACAATTTTCCCATTCCATGGTAGCAAGTCTTTTATTAGGGATGTGATTTGCAGCAACATTGTCTCTGGTAGCAACTTGGTTAAATCGGTGAAAGATTAAGGCATTGTTGCCAGACTGAGTATTGCAAACTAGCTAGGTTTCGACCATTTACATATAGATTTCTTTACATGCCTATTGCAGTTGAAATGTCTGGTGTCCTAGGCTCCTGAGTTCTCTCATGAGGTTGAATGATTATTTCTGAAAATTTTCCTTACCATTTTTCAGAACAACGTATCTTCTATTTTTACTGCTGGGATTGTAAATAAGAAATGACTGTTGAAAAATTTACAAAGTTTGGAAAACAGTATATAAATAAATAACCATTTAAAAAAAACTACTATGGGGGAAAAATGTTATATATGTATACATCTCTTTGTATAAAAATGCCATGCTAATTTTATTTATCTGTTATATAACTTAATCTAACTATAGATTGATAAGAAATTTTGCTGTTAGGGTAACACAAGACATAACCATTACTTTTAGAGTGCTCACCAATGGCCCAGAAGACTGGGGTTCAATCCTCGGTCAAGTCATACCAAAGACCAAAAAAATGATACTTGATGCCTCCTTGCTTAACACTCAGTATTAAAAGGTACATATCAAGGATAAAGTGGAGCAATCCAAGGAAAGGAGTAGCGCTTTTCCCTACACCTCAGTGTAGTAGCTATTGAAAAAGAGTATTTGGGTCACCCTTGACTATATAGGACCCATGGTAGATTAGGGTACAAAATGAAACTGCATCAAGTGGTGAGTTTCCTGTACTAAAGTTCTGGAGAGTATAAGGTCACTCTTTTGTTACCCTTACTTTTCTGTCCACTTTGATTCCATCTATGAATCAAATAGACCTTTTTAAAAATTATTAGTATTAGATAGGAATACCTGAAAGCATATAACTGAATTATTTGTATTAGATATGAATACTATGAACTTGTAAAAACATTTAAAATCAGTCATCACAAGCCATTTAGCATAACTGTCAGTTTTCATAATATGAAAATCAATCATATCAAACAAAAGCACCTGACAACTGACAATTATGCTGTAGGGATTGTGATGATCATCTAATTTTAAATGTTTCTAAAAGTTTATTTTAAAAAGATCATTTGTCTGCATTCAACTTTAGAGTAACTCTGTTATAAATATTGAACTCTGTAGAAGGAACATTTTTAATTGTATTTATTGTTTACATTGCAAATATTAATTATATTATATATGTATATATATTCATATGTCTGAATTAAACTTTTCTAGATCATTCTATTCTGCACATATTTGGTACATTTCATTTAGGCATTTATTTTCAATGAATATACTACAATTGAATAACTGGTTTTATGATATATTGGTACTTTGAAATTGGTCATGTAATGTCAAACAAGTTTCTTCTTATATTGTTTTTTTTTTTATTATGAGTTAGTGTCACCCTCCCACAAAAAAAAAACAACCTAATTTCCCAGAAATAGTACTCTTTTATTGTACCAAAAACCTGTTTACTGATATCTTTTCCAATGTTCCAATCTATATATATTGTAATTAATTTTAATTGCATAAACAATAAATATGAAAGAAAAATTGTCTAAGTCCCATATTTTTTTTCTTTTTTCTTATAACATAAATGGATTATCACAAAATCCTAACACAAGTGTACTGATATCCACAATGTGTTTTTATGTATCTATTCAGTGATGACACTTAGATGTAGTGTGTAAACTGATAGTTTTTTGTGATATAAAGGAAATTTATTTTAAGCAACAAATCCAAATACATTGTAAAAGAATCTGTTTGTTTAGCATATTCTTTTAGTATATAAAGAATTAATGAAAAAGAGATTGTTTGGCTTTTCTACTAGCTTTCAAAGAATTATTAAAACAGCTAAATTCTTTTTGGTGTTCATACCAATCAAGGAAGATAACTTTGGTGAGCACAAATACAATGCCAACAGTTTTTAATTTGTTTACTGCTAAAGTTCAGTGTCAGATCATATATTTATAAAATTCCTATTATAACAGATAATTAAAGGGAAGTACTCTATAACTATAATTTAATCACTATCTTCCTTCATTGATTGAAATAAGTATAGAGAGCACAAATGTAACACAATAAGTTGTAAACTTATTCATTCTCTAAGTCAGAGTAATTTATTACCATTGCTATACTGTGCCATTTTTGCTGTGTTATGATAACTTACATAGAAAAATCAGATTATTATAATATAGATGATTTTAAATTGCAAATTATAAAGTAAATTAAAATAGTTATGTTTATAAGGTGAAAACTTAAGCACTTTTCTTACTAGGTATGATATAATATCTATGTCTATCGATCTTGCAGAAGAAGTCTTTATCATGTAATATCTAAAGTGGTGGATTGTGGCCTCAAATAAGTGAGTGCAGCTATGTTTACTTTTGGCCAATAACCCTTAGGAAAGATATTGAACCCCTTTATCCTCCCAGCTATGGGCTAAATAGTATCAGCACTGTTCTTTTATAACCCATGAAGGTTGATATGCCATTAAATGAATAAACCAAACCTATCTATTCTGTATGTGCATACACACATGCATGGTTATTTGACTATATACTTATAGTACATTTGATCATTGGATTCTATAAAAAGTTTTGGCCTCAAACTATGGGTTTTCATTTTGTACCTATCTAATACCATCATAAAATGTGAATGTCCTTACACACGAGGGTGCTGAAATTTCTTGGCCTAATTTGGGAAATTACTTAGACTCTTGGTTAGAGCTATGAAATGTATGTCCCATGTCTATATATTCTACACATATGGTGCATAATTTTTCAAACTTGAACTCTTTCACTGTGTAATTAAATTTCATGTTCATTCCCATCATCATCATCATCATCATATCGTGCTGGTAGCACGGATATCCCTGACCCTCTCTCGCCACTCCTCCCTATCGTTTATCGCCCTAGGTAGGTCTTCAGGACAACAACCTGTATCCTCACATAGCTGCTGAATGTACGTTCGAGCTGGTCGTCCTGCTTTTGCGCGGCCGTGTGTGGGGATCCATAAGAGTACATCTCTTATGAGTTCATCTCTGCTTCTCCAGCAGTGTCCTGCATGTCTGGTTCGCCTAACTTGAATAGTTTTCGTGATAGGGGGCAGGTGGCCGTACAGTTGGTGTCTTGTGGGGTGTTGCTGCCAGGACTTGTTCAGGATTGCACGCAGCATTCTTGTGTAATTGCCATCTAGTTTCTTCTCCAGCCGTTTTGTTAGCGTCCATGTAGTGCATCCATATAGCAGTATCGATGTGACCGCTGCCTGGAAGAAACTGCGTTTCATTTTATCGGTTAGGTCTGATTTCCATATAATCGATAGCCTATTGATAGCTGTCCATGCTTTCGTTAACCTCGTTTCGATGTCCTTTTTGGTTGATTCGACGCTGCTTCCCAGGTACGTGAATTTGTCTACTAGTTTAAGAGGGGTTCCTTCTAGAGTGGAGATGTCCCCCGTTTGGTTATAGCACATATATTCCGTTTTGTGTGCATTAACATGGAGGCCTATGCTTGCTGCTGCTCGTTCCAAACTATGCAGAAGTGTTTCGGCTTGGTCAGGTGTATTTGCCAGTATCGCTATGTCATCGGCGTAGTTGGCATCGGTAATTGTTGTTGCGGGGTATCTTCTGCTTCTTCTCTTCGTCAGTTCGAAGCCATTCTCTTTGATTTTGTCAATCAATGTTCTAAGTACGTAGTCTAGACAAATGATGAAGAGGTACGGGGCCAGCGTGTCCCCTTGTAGTACTCCTGCTACAATGTCAAAGTATTCTGTGTCTCCATCCGGTGATCGTACTTTTACTTTAGTGTTTCTATAGAGAATCGTTATTGCCGCTACGGTTTCTTTAGGTATGCCGTATGCTAGTAGGATTTGTTCCATCTTTCCTCTGTGAATGGAGTCGAAAGCCTTGGTAAAGTCGACAAATATTAATGTCGCTTGTAGGTTTTTTGCCCGTACACCTTCAAGGATTCTGCGGATGGTTAATATTTGTGAGGTCGTGGATCTATTTCTTCGGAAGCCATTTTGGTTTTTTTCTAAGTATGTTGTCGATTTTGGGTTCTATTCGGTTTCGTAGTAGGGCATTGTAGATTTTGGCAGCTATGGATGTAAGTGTTATGCCTCAGTAGTTTTTGGCTAATCCGAAGTCCCCCTTTTTAGGGAAGGGGAGTATGCATCCCTTCATCCATCTATCTATCGGATTTTGATTGTATACTGCGTTGCAGTGTCGGAGCAGTATGTCGTCGAATTGTCTGGTCTTCCATACTTCCGGGGAAATTTCGTCCAGCCCTGCAGCTTTCCTATTTTTAATTTTTCTGAGAACCGAGTCGAGTTCTTCTTGTGTGAACGGTCCTAGTTTAATGTCTAATTGTTTGCTAATTATTCTGGTGATTGGTTCATGCGTTATTTTTGGTGGGTTTCCAAGTAGGTTTTCGAAGTGCTGTTTCCACAGTTTTATTCTTTCTTGTTGGTTTGCTGCTTTAAGTTTTGCTTTGGCTGTGTTCTTTCTTCTGCTCACTTCGTTTATTGTTTGCCAGGCTATTCTAGATTGTCTATCTTCCACCGAGTCTCTAATCTTATCTATCTGATTTTGAATGTATTCTGTCTGTTCCTTTATATATATGGCTGCTAATTGATATTGTGCCGTTTTTAGTTTTAAGGCATTTGTGTTTGTTGGGTTTTTTCGATAGTTTTTGGAGGCTGTTTTCACTTGTGCACGTTTTTCTCTCACCGCTAAAGTTTCCCATGGGACTCTATATTTAGTTTTAATTTTGTAGGAATGTATTTTGCTGCTGCCTCGAGGTGTGCATTGACGAAATTTTCATATTCGTCGTTTGGTGTACTTTTTTCCGTCTTTTCTTGTAGTGTTTCGAATCTGTTTCTTAATTCTAATACGTATTTATCTCTTATATCTTTGTTGTTCAATAGGGCCCAGTCATAGTGGTTGGTGGTCGCTGTTCGTTTGGCGTTTTTTCGTAGGCTTAACCGTATTTTCGCCGTGACTATTCGGTGATCGGTGGACACACCCTCAAAAGAGGAGTATGCCTCGCAATTCATTGCACTATTTTTCCATTTCTTGTTTATAAGGACATAGTCTATCTGAGCTTTAGTATTGTTTGCGAAGGGAAGGCAAACACTTTGTTCATAGTACTTTTAAATTAATGTCTTTGTAGTTACTTAAAGAGCAATTCTAATATATGATATCACGTATTCCTATACAATGCAAAATAATGTGCAAGTCTTTGTATATTTTCAAGTATTCCTATTTATGACTAATAATTATATGGTTTCAAGTAAATTGTTTTAGTCCTCTGTAAACCATTCAAATTTTTCCCAGTCTGCTGGCAGGGTGGGGGTCTGTAGAATACTCCGGCTGCATCTCTGCATTGGAGTGAGACCCCAATGAGTGTCCTACGGCCCAGTCGCCTGGGGCTGCAGGATACACCGACTGTACCTCTGCAGAGGGATACGATCCTCTCCGACGAGACGAATGTCCTTGATATGACAGAAAAAAATCTAATGATGCTGGAGCTTTGGGGAATGTGAAGTACCATTTCTTTGCCATCACTACCAGGTTCACTGTGGCCTGGAATCGTAGCACCAGATAAAACCCTATACATGGGCGAAATAGAACTAAACTGTGTTCTTACTCTGAACAGGATTGTTTGAAAATCAACTCTTTTGATATTTAAACTGCGTACCCATACTAAACAGAATTGTCTGAAACAGAACTAATTTTGGCATAGAGACTTTACTTATACTAGGCTTAATTGTTCGAAATTGAACTCTTTTGATGTTTAACTGTGTGAAAAAACCTATTCTGATACTAAAGTAAATTGTATTTAACTGTGTGTAAACAAAACTATACCAATACTAAACTGAATTGTTTGAATTAGAACTGTTTGACTAAACTGAATACCTTAAATTAAAAATATTTCTGAGAATTAAAACGTGTACTTACATTTAAACTGCGTAGTTATGCTAAACCTAATAGTTTGAAATAGAACTAATTATTTCTATAAAAATGGATTTGGCATTAAATAATCTTCAAATGTTGATATTGCCGTAAACCAACCAACCATCTAAACCATTATAGCTTAAAGTAACAATTTTAATGCAAATTATTTACAACTATATAGGATCAAATTTTAGTATTAATTACAGATAATATTCAAATAAATCTATTTGGCCCATATATGACACACGATCAGGTACTACCACTCTAGGAGAGTGTCAACTTTGGAGTAATAGTAATGTAGGGTTACTCCATATGTACAAAACCTTCAGAATTGGCAGCTCATTATTGTGAGCAAATTACCTTATGAAACGACTTACAGTAAAATTTAAGTATTAGATATTTCTAAATCTCAAGGTATAAAATAAGTATATGTTTGATATGCACTTCAAATCATTCACTTAAGTAGTCAACATATTTCCCTCTGATATCTATCTCACTTTCTTATCATTTACTTCTAATTCTAAATCTTGATGTATTTTGATAGTCTGAAAGATATGAGGTGGTATTATTCTTAAATGACAAGAATTGAACTGATATGCACTTTGTCTAAGTAAAAAGGCTAAAAAAATACTAAGACTCTGTTGACTAAAATTTCTCCGAAAGTTACTGTTCAGAAAATCATAAACCAAATTTTAACTCTAGAGCAAGATATTAGCCAGTTACTTGCGCTTTTATTGTTTGTATATTTCATGAACAACTTGTGTTATTTAGCCCAACTCACAAAGATATTAAATTCATTATTTAGTACGAAAATAACCTTGGTGAGAACCATCAATTAAGAATAAAATTCTAGCTATTTTTAAACATTTGTTTACGTGCTTATTTTAATGACAAACAAGTTTGCTATTACTCGAGGTGTTGTTCTTGTGGTGTAGG
>CAUZXS010001338.1:0-33682 GCA_963585895.1 Sepioteuthis lessoniana
AATCTGAGGGTAAGTGTCAACAACAAAAGCTCACTGAACGAAAACAATCTGAGACCGTACAAACATTTGCCATATTTGCGAAAACAAAAACACATTTCACTGACAGTCACAAACACCTTTTGAGAAAATAAATATTCAAGGTAACGGTGATATCACTTGTAATTGGTGCGCTCTAAACAGTACGTACCGGCTTGGTAAGGATATTTATCCTTGCCTTCCTTGAGGCATGATTTGACACAAGGTCTTTTTATAGCAGAGATTTATGGGAACGGAAGGTCATGGGATCACTAGGTGCTATGTGAACTATGCTAGCTTTGGCTAAGTCTCCTGGCACAAAGCTTTGTGAGCTTCCAGGTCATAGATTCACCAGACTTGGAGGTCCACTGCAATGTAAATCTATGCTAGCTTTGGCTAAGTCTCCTGGCACAAAGCCTTGTGACTTTCCTGATCATAGATTCACCAGACTCGGAGATCCAATGCATTGTAAATCTATGCTAAATTTGGCTGTCTCTTGGAACAAAGCCTTGTGATCTTCCTGGTCATAGATTCACCAGACTCGGAGGTCCAATGCAATGTAAATCGATGCTAGCTTTGGCTAAGTCTCCTGGCACAAAGCCTTATGACATTTCTGGTCATAGATTTACCAGACCCTGAGGTCAAATGCAATGTAAATTTATGCTAGCCTTTGTTAAGTTTCTCAGCACTAAGCCATGTGACCTTGCTGATCATAGATTCATTAGACCTGGAGTTCCAGTGTGAAGTGAATCCATACTTGTCATTGATACTTCACCAGGCACGTATGCCTGGTGGCCTAACCGGGGCCCGCAACTTAGGAGCAAGCTCCTAATCCAGGTAAGTATGAGCTCCAACAGCGTGGTAAGAGGTTTTGAAGAGTTGTAAATCGAAGGACGCGAAGAGACCATTCAAACTACATTGGTTGGATCTGTCAAGTTACTGAGAAGAGTCCTGGAGGCTTTCGGAGACTTACTGTCAGTCAGAATCAGTGAATGCTGGTGTGAAAAACTCGCAAGTAGTAGTAGCAGTAGTAATAGTAATAATAATAATCTGGAGGATTCGGAAATCCGAGAAAGAATCGAGACCATCCACACCAGAGAACTTACAAAATTCTGAACTTTGCTGTCTCGGCTGTTGACAGAATAAAATTGTAAGAAAGTGAAAAGAAGGCTAAGTACTTGGATCTTGTTAAAGAATAAAAAAGAAACTGAGTAACATGAAAGTGACAACTGTGATTGGGGCTTTTGGTACAGTTACCAAGTGGTTATGAAAAGGGACTTAGAAATAAGAGGACGAGTGGAAACTATTCAAACTACAACATTATTGAGAACGGCCAGAATACTGAGAAGAGTCCTGGAGATTTGAGGAGACTTGCTGTCACTCAAGCTCCAGTGAAAAACCATCAGCTAACGCTGATGTGAAAAACTCTCCCGGAGTAAATAATAATAAAAAGTTGTAGCCAAGAGAAAAGGAGCGTGAGTACTCGTGAAATTCATCCGTTTGAACAGGTCAGAGAGTTAAAATAAACGAAAATGATAAATACCAGGCCATTCCTCAAGGGTAAAAAAGAAAGAGCATAAAGATAACCCTGTTACCACACATTCTATATTTTCACGAATATTGACGAGGGTGTATCATAAGACCAAAGTGAGCTTAAAATAAACGAAAATGATAAAAAATGGACGATTGTGCCAAAACAAACCTTCAACTATCAAATGTGGCCCAGCTGTCTATTGCTTCTCTGTAGAGGGGTAAGACTCCCCAAAGTGTGTCCTAAATTTGACAGAAAACAATCCGATGGCGAGGCTTCAGTAATTCAGGAGCTTTGGGGAATGCGGAGTACCCCTTCATAGCTATCGCTCCCATATCCAATCTGGCCCGGAGTGGAAGCACCTGAAAGGGTCCTATCTACGACTCAAATAGAACTGTTTGACATTAAAATTGCATGCGAACAAATGACTTATGATAAATTGAATAGTTTGAAATAGAACAGTTTGATTATCTGTGTAAACAAATGACTAATATTTTGTTGAATTGTTGGCGATTCATGGCAATACCTGAAAACATTAAATTGATAGTAAACAGACTTATTCGTAGAAGATAGAAATAAGCGAAACCATTCAACTGTTTGAAAAAAAAAGCGATAGATAGTTTAAAAGTGTTATCTACAAAATGTGTTCAGAAATCATATATTTGATATATATGTATAAAACAGATTCGGCATTAAATAACCTACAATGGTTGATATGCCATAAAACCAAACAAAACCAAACAAAACAAAACCAAAAAATAATGAAATGTATAGTTGCCAAAATATTAGTGTTTGTACTCTCGTCATTGTATCTGGACACAATCAATGGCAAGAGATGGAAATAGGTAAACTGCATTCAACTATAAATCAGACTGCTACATCAGTGAGTTATATATATATATATATATATATATATATATATATATATATATATATATATATATTATTCAGTCCAGTTAAACCGGAGTCGGGAATAATTCCGCCAGGACAATAAAATCATTCAACTAGGAACATTTAAATTTTCCTGGTAAAGAGCTCAATGTAACTGACATCACAGAGCAATAATTCCCGACTGTAATTATTTTATCCATTGGATCTGAAGAAGTCCTGTTATTTTTGTTGTTATTGATTCATATTTGGAACCATTTGACTGTGTTCAAATAACCATTTGTTTGCACTGACTTAAAAGCATTCAAATATTGCTATTCATATTTACCAACCCCTCCGCTCGGACAGGATATGACACAAGGTCAATTTTTAAGCGAAGTTTAGCAGGTTTGAATTCACAGTTTTCCTTCTCCTAGACTAGTTGCCTCACCAAGGCTGAAGAACCTAGTCTGCCCTACTATTTACCCATAGAGGAAGGAGAATAATTGGATTCATACCTTTCTCAAGGGTGTTAGTGATATGTAATCAGTCTCAGCCAGGATTTGAACTCGTGTCACTGTGTCCATTTCCTACGACGATAACCATTACACCACGGGCAATATTGCTATTTAACACAATTTTAACCCATAATAGGTTGGAAATAAATTTATAATCCTAATGTGACCGGTTTTTGTTTTTCTTAAAGGTATATATATATATATATATATATATATAAAATCAATAAATATATATTAGATTTATATATTTAATGCTATGGAAGTTTGTCTGCAACCTTTGGTTTCATGAATTTATACACACAAAAATCGTCGGGCAGATAACGAAAGGAAATGAATAAATCGAAAAAATCGAAAAATACAGTCAAAAACCTTTGGGATTGTGTAAAATGTTTAAGTGTGCTTGTGAGTGTGTGTGTGTGTGTGTGTGTTTATAGCTGCGTATTATTGTATGTGGATGTGTTAGTGATGTTTTGTGTATGAATATGTAAACATGCGCAGTCCGATAAACTTGGTGTTATTTACTGGATAGGAGAACGCAGCTGTATCGAACATTGCTACAGTAGAGACAAGAAAAAAAACAAACTATTTATTTATATCTATATGTCAAGGTGATTATAACTTAGGAACAAAACATCATCATTGCATTTCAAAGAAAATAAAAGAAAGGTATGATTTGTAAGCCTAATTAAACGGATGTAGGCCAGAATCACAGTAAATGTCATGATGGAGGGAAATGATGTATTGCAATATACTATGGAATATTGTACAATATTGGTATTTTATGTTGGGATGGGATTTGAGTTAGATTACAATGATACTCTGTAATGTGTTGATGATATGTTGCGTGTATATCATAGTGATTCATGATAGTACGTACGTAAAGAATATATATAATATAATCATATAGAGGATATATAAAATATAATATATTATTATATAAGAGCTCTATCTCAGATATTGAGCACTCTCCAAATTATATAGCACTTGGTTCGCCACAAACCCACAAAGTGAGTTAGTTACTACGAACAATGTTGCAATATATATATATATATATATATATATATATATATATATATATATATATATATATATATATATATATATATATATATATATATATTGCCAGGATTTCTTCTTTAATACAAATTTCGTTGAATATAATAGAGACATTTTCTGTCTACATATTTTCTTGTTGATCCTTTCATATTGACGTATTGATCTTATAGTATTCGGCAGGAATTGATTGATATATCTTCCATAATTGTTTATTTACTAAGTACTTTCTGCCCGAGTGATGATGGCCCAAAGTCGGGAAGAAAGTACTTGAGAAATAAGCAATATAATAGAAAATGTCTATTATATTCAACGAAATTATATATATATATATATATATATATATATATACTGAGGAAAATATGTATATATATACTGAGGAAGATAATTATTGAGACAAGAGGCTCCATTTTTGTGTGATTATAACTTTCTTATTTGTTCTTATCAGACACATATGAGATAAAACTCTGAGGTTTATTAGCAAATTAACTGACTCATAAAGTTGGAATTGTGCCAGAGGACAAACTATAAAGAAATTGTCGCTCAATTGTCACTAGTAAAGATTATTCAGTCGTGTTCTTTTACTCCAAAACCACAGAATTCCGAATGTTGTCCTGAGGTTAATACCGCAGGGGTCAACAAAAAGATGAATGTCTGGTGCATAATACTAGCCGTTGAGAAAAAAAAAATTGGGAGGATTGGGGGGGTTCTCTCATTGAGAGAAGATAGAGAAAAATCTAAAGGGTAGTTGGAATTTAACTGCAAGCTTATAATTTTAGATTTTCTACATAGAATCAAGAACAATATTCAACATAAAGAAGTTCATTCTCGAAACAAAGTATTTGTAGAAAAAATATCTCTACCCGGTGGTACAATAGACATCTAGAAAACGAAAAAATACTCACAAGTTTGAGAATTCAATAACAAGCTTTGGTTTGGTTGGGTTTTATGGCATATCAACCATTATAGGTTATTTAATCCTGTTCATACACATATAAATCTTCATACATATATTTACATTTATACATATATAAAATAAGTATGATTTTAAGCGAATAGTTTATAGGTTATATTTGTAAAAGAACTAGAGCTTATTTCTTTGTATACTTTTAAATGGTTGTTCCTATGATTTGTAAGTCGATGGTTTGTAGGAAACTTCATTTTTAAATGAGCCATTGCTAAGTTTGCACACAAGTATTACTATTATTTGCACACAGTTAAATGGTTCCAAATATTCACATACGACAACTTTTATTTAGAATTAAAATTATGTTAGATAGCAATTTTTGAAAGTTTTAAGTGAGTGCAAACAAAGGATTATTTGCACACAGTTAAATGGTTTCAAGCATCGCTCTGTAACATTAACAATTCAAATTAGACCTTCAGTTAAAGAGTTTTAAGAAGTGATATTTACCACGAATATTTCTTTTCAACATAACTCATTCATTAGCACACAGTTAAATGGTCTATGAGTTTTATGTTTAACAATTAGATTTAACGAACGTCAGTAGTTTGCACACAATTCTATTTGAGTCATACATAGGACCCTAACAGGTGCTACCATTCTGGGTCAGAGTATACCTGGGAGTAATGAAGGGGTTCTCCATATTCTCCTAAGCTCCTGGACGGGAGCTTCACCATCAGATGGTTTAATGTCATATCCAGAACACTCATTGGGCGGGAGTCTTATTCCTTTGCTGAGATGCAATTGGTGTATTTTGCAGCCCCATCCGACTGGGCTTTCGATAATCAGAGTATTAGAAAATATCCTAATGTCGACGAATTGGCACATAAAATCATTTCACTGATACGTAGGAGATATTTTTGTGGGGTGGTTAAAAAAAAGAAAAAAAAGAAAAGAAAGAAAAACGTGAAAAAAGAAAAAGGAAATAAAATGGAAATATAAATAATCTTTTTATATAATATCATGTGGTTGTCACCGCCTACCACCTCTCATTATCCTTGTGTCCAACTATGTGGGGACAAGAGCTCTCACGGTAGGTGCAAGAGATGGTGACTCATGAGACTTAATAATTTAAAAGAGTCAGTCTGTCAAGAATTAGAGCTATTATGTTAAAGAAAGAACTAATATCAGAATAGGAAAGAAAAAATAAATGCTATTAGATTACAGAAAAATAAATGCTATTAGATTACAGAAAAATAAATGCTCCAATATAAAATAACAATAAACTTTATAACATTAAAGAAAATAATAAATTCTACATTAATAAAGAAAAAAGTGGTGATGCAAATTTTAGATTTTAAAATAATTCATTCATTTTTAAGTTTTCAATAAAATCTGAGTTCAAATCCTATGCGAGTCTATTTGCAATTTATATATTTATATTTAACAGATACCATGTTTTGCCATAATCTACCGAAAGATATTAACATTTTTACAATAAGAAGAAGCGGTACAATATAAAGGAAAAAATTATTATTATAATATCAAACAAAAATGAAATTGCGTAATATTAAAGAAAAATAAATGTTATAACATTAAAGAAAAATTCTATGATATAAAAGAAAAAATCCATGCTATGATATTACAGAAAAAAAAATCGTATAATATCAATAAAAAGAGTATATATATATATATATATATATATATATATATATATATATATATATATATACCAAGTCTTCTGCATGAACAGGATGTAATAGAAGGTAATTTTTTTGCTATGTTTTACAGATTTTAATTCGGGGGTTTTCCTTTTCCAAGACTAGTTGCCATCCCAACTTCTATTCTACTATTTACCCATACCTTGATTCATACCTTTCTTAAGGGTATTAATGTTATATCAAATGCAAACAGTTCCTTCCGGGAATTTGAACTCGGGTTCCCGTGCACATTGGCTATGACGATAAAATTTACATCACGAAAGAAAAATCATATAATCGTAAAGACAAAAAAATTTGGAGATGCAAGTTTTAGATTGGTTAAAATATTTCCTTTTTTCAGGACGTTTTCAATAAAATTCCTATATATATATCATAATTTCTTTGTTGATATATACATTTAACCAATGCATTTAATACATTTTGAGAGATGTGTTAGTTTTGTGCTGTGATATTGGTTCATAACATTTGGTGTACTAAGAAATGTTTTAAATGTGGTACTCTCACTCGACTCGTAGGTAGATATCAAGCAATAAAATCATGAAAGTTACCGAAACCTGTGACAGAATAATAAAATGGCCTGCAAAGTAGTCTCAAAAGACTATTTTCTTCGTGTCACGAATTTGATTCCCTTGGAATCTGTCGATGATGTCTACCTGACCATGTGACACGTAGACATGTATAAGATAACATGACTTGTCGTCTAATCATGCTAAATTTACCGGTTCTTGCCAGATAACTAAAGTTAAGCAACAATGAGCCTTTTCAGTGGACAGATGAGCGACCACATAACAAAAGCAATTTCTATAAGCAACCTAAGACATCCGTACTAAACAAATCAAAGCTTACCAAACAAGAATTATCTAGACGATCAGGCGTACACTAAAAGGAAACTTTAAATTTGTTAAGAGCGAAGTCATCTTGAGCTCGGTAGTGTACACGACAACAAAAGATCAATCATTAGAATATTCGCTGTTGGTGCGAGAAACGATCACATACGAGACTTGTGGGTTTTTTAAATGAGGTGGTCAATTAGTTACAGAGAGGGTGACAAGATGCGACCGAAATTTCAAGCTTCAGTGAAAGCTCTTTTATGGGGATGGGTCACAATTTGATAAAGAAAAGATCTTTCCTGAATCGACTTGAAAATAACACTTCACACCTTCCTGTTTTTAATATCTATTTTGATAGATGCCGTGCATAAGACCGTCAATAAAGTGAGTGAGATTTTTCTGTGATCTCGTGTCCGACTCACCCTGATAGAAGGAATCCTTGTCTCGTTGCTATCTCTTCATTTTGTGTTTTCCCGTTTGACTTCACAAACTTTCTTTAATATCCAGGTCACATTAACTTAATTTGAACTTGTTCAGACTTCTAGATCTTCTCCAAATATCCGATAATCTTTCTTTAACTGTCTAGAAGAAAGTCTAGTAATAATGTATATCGTTAAAGAATGTTAATAATTCGTTTTTTCTATTATAAGAAAACTTTACGTGATGACCCATTGAAAAATCCCACCTTGTCTTTATCTTGCTTCTCACACATTCCTGTTTAACCTGGAGAATCCGCATTTTCTTTTTGGTTTATAATCTGACACGGAAGATAGTCTAGGCTTAAACGTTTTAATATATCTTGGAGTACACAGATTTAGGATTAATTTCAACAAGTCTTCGTATATACGCATATAATTTCTATTAAATTGTGACCTGTTTGAAAGATCCCAGTCGGCTGGTGTTGTAGAATACGTCAACAGCACCATTTTTGATGGGTAAAACGAGTGTGCTGGATAGGACACAAAACCATCAGATAGGCTCCATTTCTGGCACGTTAAGGAATGCAGAGTATCCCTTCGTTGCCATTACTTCTAGGTCAACTATATTAAGGTTCCAACCACGGGTCAAAGAAATCTTTACACATGGTTAGTTTAAATTGTTTAAATTGAAATTTCTTTTTTACAGCTACATAATCTTTCAATTATGTATTTTTGTCTTATTTAGAATTAGTTTATTTACAGCTAAAAAAAACAAGTTAATATTTTCTACGCGTGCTAATTCCATGATTTTTGTCAGAGACTAGAAACTATTTGACTTAGAGCTTACAAATAAGCCCTTGAGAGTGTAGAAATTGTTACCTAAAAACTATTCATTTAAAAATTGTATATATTAACTATATATGCATGAACAGGGCACCTCTCGGAGTGAAATGGTAAGCAAGTTAGGTTAGCAGACCATTGTGAGTGAGTACAGCTCTCACTGGTTGCCCCATTCTTCTTGTCTTGAGCTACAACTAAGAAAGGCTTAGCAAGTAACTCGTATGCACAAACAGGATTTGGTATTAAATAACATATGAGGGTTGAACAGCTGTAAAAGTCAACCAACTAATCACCAACCGTCTTAAATATCATTAATTGCATAATGAAAACGCTGCATTTCTCGAATATGTATTTGATTGTTTGTTTGTTTGTTTGTTTTGTTGGGTTTTATGGCATATCGACCTTTGTAGGTTATTTAACGCCAAATCCATTTTTATGTAAATAATCTGTTCTATTGAAAACAATTCAGTTTAGCATAAGTACACAGTTTAATTGTCAAAAATATTTCTATTTCAAGCTATTCAGTTTACTCAAACAATTCCTTTTAGCATAAGTATGCTGTTAGTTCTTTTTAACCAATAGATAGGGCCCTATCAGGTGCTACCACTCCGGGACAGAGTGGACCTGGGAGCGATGGCAATGAAGGGGTACTCCGCATTTCCCAAAGTTCCAGCATTACTGGAACCTCACGATCAGATTGTTTAGTGTCATAACCAGGACACTCGTTGGTGGGGTCTTACCCCTCTGCAGATGTGCAGTTAGTGTATTCTCCAGCCCCAGCTGACTTGGCAAGAATATGTATTTGATATAAAGCGTTTGATATTTATCCAACCTCTCACCAGGATTCGATACCACGTCATTTTATTGCGGGGTATATGCATGAATCAAGATTTATGCACGGCTGTCACAAAAAATGCTTGATCCCGTCGGCATTACTCTTTTGGGGGTGCCTCAGGCACAGGCAATTAACCCAACTCTATCATGCAGGTATTGCTTGGGCCCCCCCGCCCCGGGACAAGGCGATTAGCACAATAGCACCCATCCGGCACGAATCCCAAGTAGACCCTAAAAAAACAGAAATTGGAGAACGCTAAATTCCTAAAATCTGTGCCGTCGACATTTGTACCGCTATTTAGATGTATCGGGGAGGCTACAATGTTGGCCCAGAAACAGAATCCCGTTTGGAAAATGAAAATAAATTCTAAATAGTTTTGATTCATCAGGCACAGTGAGGCAGGTGCTATTGAAACGTTTTGGCAATTTAAACATTAAAAACGTACTTTAACTTTAATATCTACCGTGAAGTTTTCATTTTGAGCTGTTTATAGATACCATTTTAGATTTTCAAATGTTCATGAGCTGAGCTTAAAAAGGGCTCATTGTATTCCCAAGAAAAGGCATAAGACTCCCACCCACCTCAAAAAAGAGATGTTTTTTTGTATGACAGTAAACTACATATGATCGGAGAAGGCTCCGGTTCTGGCGATCTAGGGAATGTGGTGTGCGCTTTCATTGCTATTTCTTCTATATTTACGGGTCATATAGATTTATTCAAATCATTTTCATTTGATATGGTCGTGTAAAAACAAACAAACAAACAAACAAACAAACCCCCTCAACTACACAAAAAATTGAATAATGAATGTACAATAAAAACAGTTCCCTAACACCTAGCCATAAAACAAACCTAAACCGGTTAAAATACTGTTAAAATTATTCAGTTAAGACCCTTTGGAAGAAAGGCCGGCTGTTACAGGGGATCAGAGTTTTAAGATTTAAAAAAGGCATCAAATTATTTTTTCCAACCCAATTTCCGGCAAATCATTACGAGTGGGCGTTGTAAGAGTAACTGTATCCAATAAGAAAAAGATTTACTTGCTACTAAAACCGCAGCGCCATCACAGACGAAGTTGGCTGTGGTCGCAACCTATAACACTCAAGAACTGAACAGCTGCTAATCATTAATCATGAAATATTTCTAATACTTTGACCGTGACTTTTTTCTAGATCCTACTAAACCGACTTTGATGCATTTAAATTGATCAAAGCACAAAATCTGAACCCCCCCGCCACTTAGCATCTCCAAAAGCCCGAAGTACATTTCTTTAACTAGCGTTGAGAGTTTTATTCTTAACCGGTATCGACAAGATAACTTTTTTTGCCAGTCCATGATACCATCTAGTTACACAAAATGTACCAGTTAAAATCATGTTACACTAAATGTACCATTTACTATGAAGTTACGCGAAATGTATCAACTGCCATCAAGTCACACGGAAAGTATCAGTTTTTGTGTGGTCATTGAAGGCTATGTAGGTTCAGACCAAATCAGTAATTAAAAGAGTGACTGCTTAAAGATATCATGTAATAAGATAATGTGAAAACATTTTAGCAGACCCCACAAAGCTGATTCAGTAATACTATGAAGCCTCTCTTGTTAAATATATGAATAACGAAACTACACAGAATATGCGTATACATTCACAAATACTTATTGAAAGTACACATACACTTATTCGCACGCAGGCACTCTCTCTCTCTCTCTCTCTCTCTCTCTCTCTCTCTATATATATATATATATATATATATATATATATATATATATATATATATATATATATATATATATATATATATATATATATATATATATATATATATATATATATATATATATATATATATATATATATATATATATATATAGGGTAAGATGTCCGACTGACGTAAAGTCAGCCGGGTTTCGATCCAAGCTGGAAGCATTTCGCAGATCTGGCCATACTAATGATTAGTGATACGACGAAACAGTGGATGAAAATATATATATATATATATATATATATGAGCTTTCCGTTTGACGTAGAAAATTAGAATATTGAAGAACAATTGGAAATCGAGCATTTATATACATATATATATATATATATATATGTGTGTGTGTGTGTGTGTGTGTGTGTGTGTGTGTGTGTGTGTTTACCGATAGGTAGATATGAAAAGACTTCCAGATAGGTAGATATTAATTGACTGAGATTGATGGCTAGTTGTAGATGAAGGATTGAGGAAAGTAGATTGATAGATAGATAGATAGATAGATAAAAATGATTAAGATCCTATTTACCAACCCCTCCGCTCGGGCAGGATATGACACAAGGTCAATTTTTAAGCGGAGTTTAACAGGTTTGAATTCAGAGTTTTCCTTCTCCTAGACTAGTTGCCTAACCAAGGCTGAAGAACCTAGTCTGCCCTACTATTTACCCATAGCTGGAGGGAGAATAATTGGATTCATACCTTTCCCAAGGGTATTAGTGCTAAGTGAAATGCAATGAGTTTCGTCCAGGATTTGAACTCGTGTCGCCGTGTTCGTTTCCTACGACGATAACAATTACACCACGGGCACCTCATAAAAATGATTAAGATAGATATAAAGAGAGTGATATAAAGAGGTATGAACGGACTTGAATCAATTGATACATTTATAAATAGTTATGAATAGACTCTGACATATATATATATATATATATATATATATATATATATATATATATAGATTGATAGATTGATTGATATATGTGACCAAGCTGGGGTTTCTTTTTACATTTTTCATCTTATATATCGTATCATGCTCTTGAATACCCTATATGGATACGTACGTACAAAAACACAAGCTTATATATATATATATATATATATATATATATATATATATATTGAGAGATATATAGACAGTGATAAAATAATATCAACCTTCCTGGATAAAAGTTTATAGTCAATTATATCAATACATCACTTATTCAGTTGAATTATCCTGTAGCTAGTCGATAGACAAAATAAGCAACGCACTTATCAATAATTATCCTCAATCTCCTCCAGTGACATGGCAAATTTAAGAAAACCATCTTGAGAACTTGAGAAAGGCCTGGGCTTGATGTGGTGGTCGTGTTGTGTGAAAGTGAAAACGGGACTTTCCTTTCGCTGTTTGCCCCCAAAAGGTCTAGAACAGTAGAACACCATATCATTTTTAGGCATGTGTTGACCGACATTACTGTAATATGTTCATGACTGTAAATGATCAGTTTTTGTAAATATGTAATAACTTGTAGGGTTTCTCAGATTTATCTTGAATAAAAGAACTGATTCATTGTACTCAAAAATATATAGATAATTTAACAAAACAAATCAACTTAGACAACCATTTCGACATACAGGGAAATCACGTTGAAAACACGGATCTTGTTAGATCACAGAAATTAAGCTTTGTGGAACCTGTTCAGTTTGGAGACCGGTGACTTCTGAGGAACGGTAGATAATGTCTGTGAACTATATACCAAATTAAACAAATCTCAAGTGAGAGCAATCAAATGAGCCTTCAGTGTGCATGACTGTGTGAAAATAGTTACCTAAAATTATTCATTTACAAATCTTATATATTAAATGCATACGAATAAACAGGACACCTCTCGTGGTGTAATAATTGGCGAGTTAAGCTAGCAGACTATTGTTAGTGAGTTCTTAGAAGTTAAGAATCGTTGAAACTGTTACGTTTTGAGATGAGCGACCTCAGAGGAACGGTAGATACTATCAGTGAACTGTGTACCAAATTAAACAAATTTTTGTCAATGAAAACATCGATATTTATCTTAATGTAATATATTAACGTGACCTGCAGTTGTGAATACAGCGGATATCGTTGACAGATGCATTGATAAGATCGGTGTGATCACCGGAATGTCACCATGCCCACAGGTGCTGTGTATCAGCGGATGTTAAGACAGCTGCATCTGGCCGGAGATGATATCAACAATGTGAATACCGGAATGTCACCATGCCCACAGTTGCTGTGTATCAGCGGATGTTAAGACAGCTGCATCAGGCCGGAGATGATATCAACAAAGTGAATACCGGAATGTCACCATGCCCACAGGTGCTGTGTATCGGCGGATGTTGAGACAGCTGCGTCCGGCCGAAGATAATATCAACAAAGTGAATACCGGAATGTCACCATGCCCACAGGTGCTGTGTATCGGCAGATGTTGAGACAGCTGCATCTGGCCGAAGGTAACATCAATAAAGTGATTATCGGAATATGACTTTGAACTATGGACATGGTTGAATTCGGTGATGATGGCAGATGCGTCCGCCCACAGAAGTAGGCTTGGGCAATGTAGCCAATAGGGAACAAACAACAAAACCGATGGAAAGCAAAGAAGTGAGACGTGGGCGTAACCATAACCAATGAAAAAGAGGAATTGCTGCAGGCCACGTGAGTGTTGTAGACTATATAAGTTCCCGAATTTTGGCTAAAGTCAGTGGTTCACTGGCTCTTCCGTCTCCCGACAACTCCTTCGTGTCCGCGAACTCTCTGCGATTGCTTTTCTGTTCCACACAAGTATCATCGTGAACAATAAAACTATAATCTTTTATTTTTATATATACGTATTCCTCGTTGTTAATAACAACACAGCTGAGTATACATATCATTGAGACAAAATAAAATAATTGTAAAGAGATATAAGATTTTTCAATCGATTGAAATAAAAAGGAAAATTTTCAACAGTTATAACTTCCTATCAACTGAAGCATGAATTTAAAAGAACAAACTCTAGACAAGTTTACTTTGACCCGGATTGTTTGGTTACTTTGTTTAATGGCATGCCAAAGCCATCCTTTTAGATAGAACATCAGTGAAACTATTCAACCCATAGCGGGGAGAATTTGGGGGTTCATCCCTTTCTCGAGGGTATTTGTCCAAAAGTGAACGTAAAAGCAAGACTTGAGTTCGAACTCGCTCACAACGATTCCGCAGTCCAGCGCTTTAACCATTACCTCAAGAGGACACCGGTCCGGAGAGCTGGTACATGTTAGGGTTCTATATAGGGGTCAAATAGACCTGATACAAAATTATTCGTATAAGACTGGACCGAGGGCAAAAAGAAATCTTTGCAAAAAAAATACAAAATAATGTAAATATGAACATAAAATGAAAGCAATTCTCGAACTTCTTGGCAAAAGGAAACCATAACGGGTTGAAATGTCGTTAAAATCAGTCATTCTATAAGGATCATTTGATTATTATGATTGTGGTAAGAGTAAATTTTGACCCACATTATTAAGTTGCAAATTAGAGAGGAAATTGCTTTATTCTTTGATAAAGCATTTTAAAGTGATTGCTCTAAAAGTAGTTTCTGTATGAAATTCCTGGTATATCAACATATAATAATAATGTCTAAAACTCTGATTCATATTATAAAGAATAATTTAACTTTATTTATTGACCGGCTCATTTTCCTAGTGGGTAGAGTGTTCGCCAAAGGTCTAGGAGACCTGGGTTCAATCCCAGATCACGTCATACCATGGACTTTAAAAATTGTACTTGATGCCTCCTTGCTTAACACTCAGCAATATAAAGTACGTATCAAGGGTAAAGTGGAGCAATCCAGTGAAAGGAGTAGCGTCCTCCCCTACACCTCGGTGTAGTAGCTATTGAAAAGGGAGCCTTCTGGTCGCCCTCGACTACGGTCGCCAACTTTATTTATTGGCTGTAAACTTCATTCTTTCACTTTGAACTTTGAGAATCTATTTATCAAAAAGAAAAATTTCTTAAAAAGTAACTACTTTAAAAATACAATTATTAACGTAAAATAAACATCACTGGTTGACATACAGTTAAAACAATTTATTTTGTCTGGCATAAGGCCACCACAGGGAAGAGACTAAATGTCACAATCTTGCAACCGGAGGAATAGCTTGTTATCTTCCTTTCTACAGCAAGTGCATGAATATTTACTAACGTTAAATAAATTAATCTCTCAATTATTAGTAAGATGAAGAGTAGAAAACAGGGCGGGGGGTTTAATAACTGAACATTTTGTTGAAAGAAACGACAACAACACTTATTTATAAAATAAAGAAGCACCCGACAAGTTTGGGAAGGAATAAAAAAACATTTATTTTTACCAATTTGAATTTAAAGCTGAGGAATATACACCCGTTTAATAAAACAACTACGTTTGCTAAGATATTAAATATTCCGCTGGACATAATGATGTTTCGAAAATGACATTTTATTGGTGTAAACTGCAGCGTCGTCCTAATTTTCCATAATATGCACACGTGCTCACACAGACAATCAACTTTATATATATATATATATATATATATATATATATATATAGCCGCACTGAAGAGTTCTGATAGAACGAAACAGGTCTGTCTGTGGATGACAATATATATATATATATATATATATATATATATATATATATATATATATAAAGCTTTAAGGATAATGATACTGTTCGTTTTTAAGAATTTTTTTTTTCTTTTATAATATGATTTGGAATATGAAAACACACACACAAAAAAGGACAGAAAATTAAAAACGGGAATCTATCACAGCCATTTGATGACCTAGTTGTGTATTGTGGGGTTGGAAATGATATAGCATGAAAAAAAAGGCAACCAAAAGAATCAAAAAATCACCCTCCCCCGCAAAAAAATCACATGATTTCGCTGATGTGGTAGTCACTGAAGACAAAAAAAAAAAAGGTTAACATGTGCGAATTCTGGATTCGTTGATATACATAATTATATGAAGGAGCATTTACACCTGTCATTACAAAAATAAAAACGAAAACTAAACACCCCCTAAAAAACACCTTTCAATCTTAGAATATTTACGGACATGAATATATACATATATATATATATATATATATATATATATATATATATATATATATATATATATAGTCGATCAATGAGCTCAAGAATCAATACAGGTTTTTAATTATATCAGGTAGAATATATTGACACACAAACAAGGAAACACAATTTTACATACACTCACCAAGGAGCTAGGAGTTTTTCTGGTGTAATGGTTAAATCTCTGGACTGCAGAATCGTACTTAGTGAGTTTGAACTCCAGTCGCGTTCATACGTTCACTTTCGGACAAATACCCTTGGGAAAGATATAAAAGCCCTTATCCTCCCATCTATGTGTTAAATAGTACCACTTCTTTCCTTCTAGAAGGATAGATTTGACATTAAATAACCCAAGAAGGTTTATATGCTATGAAACGACATAAAAAAAACGTTCGAAGAAACGCTAACACACACACACATATATATATATATATATATATATATATATATATATATATATATATATTATTTTTGGTCCACTTAAACCGGAGTTGGAAGTAATTCCATCAGGACAAGAAGTTATTCAAGCATGAATATTTAAAATTTTCCTGGTAAAGAGCTCAATGTACCAATAATACAGAGCAATAAATTCTTTAGGAAAAAACAACGAAACCGGTCACATAGGATTATAAATTTATTTCAATCCTGTTACGCATTTTTGAGGTTTTCAAAACCACGAAAAAAGTAACAGGACTTCTTCAGATCATTTTGGATAAAAAAATTGAATAGACAATGTTTTTATCCAAAATGATCTGAAGAAGTCCTGTTACTTTTTTCGTGGTTTTGAAAACCTCAAAAATGCGTAACAGGATTGAAATAAATTTATAATCCACATGTGTCTATTCAATTTTTTTATCCAAAATGATCTGAAGAAGTCCTGTTACTTTTTTCGTGTTTTTGAAAACCTCAAAAATGCGTAACAGGATTGAAATAAATTTATAATCCTATGTGACCGGTTTCGTTGTTTTTCTTAAAGTATATATATATATATATATATATATATATATATATATATATATATATATATATACAATTTTGGCAGGTTCAGTTTTAAATTTCAATATAATGTGAATAGTTTTATTATGGTCCTTATTTGGGAGGCTTAATTCACGGTGACATCTTTTTCCCAGTATCGCAGAGATCTTAGAAGTGTCAGCAATGTTTACTAAGTTATTGCTTAGGAAATCCTTTAGTATTTTTACAAGTCTTCTAAAAAAAAAAGCTGATGCAAGTAAAAACTTGTTCACTTTTAACTTTCGTGGCGAAATATCGGCCATTTTTAAAAACAATTTTCCCTTTCCACTCATTCAACTTACAAAAATATCTGCTTTAGACACTCATTAGTAATCAAAGATGGATTTATAACGTGATCTTCATTGAAAGGAAATGATACCTCGATCCTCGAAAGCCTTAGTATCTCAATCTAGACAAAATCCACAAATTCTGCTCCTTACTTGATCTTCAAATCAAAGATTTTATTATTGTATCGGCCCGGGAGACCAGGGTTTAATCCCAAGTCGTGTCATACCGAAGATTTTAAAAATGGAACTTGATACTTCCTTGCTTAACACTCAACAATATAAGGTACGTCTCGAGTGTAAGATGGAGCAATCCAGGGAAAGGAGTAGCGCCCTCCTCTACTCGGTGTAGTAGCTATTGAGAAGGGAGCCTTCTGGTCGCCCTCGACTACGGTCGCCAACTTTACATTACTTTTTATAGATCTGTATAAACCTGCTGAGAGACTGGCACATTTCAATGAAGAATTTAAACGAAAATAAAAAGAAAAGTAGGAGTCGATGACATAAATAGTTATTGCCGTTATATGACAAAAGCAGAGGTCTATATATCTTATGTCTACATAACACCACCCACTGAAAATACAATTCGTATTCACTCGACAAAGATGTTAGCTTCTGATTTGAATACAAGATAGTATCTAACTTTTTTAAAATAGAAATGTTCGCGAATTTATCCTACAGCTTAATTGCCCTGTCAGCTGGGGCTGTAGAATACACTGACTGCAAGACCCCCCCCCCAAACGAGTGTCCTGGATATGACACTAAACAATCTGATCGTGAGGTTCCAGCAGTGCTAGAGCTTTGGGGAATGCGGAGTACCCCTTCATTGCCATTGCTCCCATGTCCACTCTGGCCCCGAGTGGTAGCACCTGACAGGGCCCTATCTATGGGTTAAATAGAACTAACAGCATACTTATGCTAAACAGAATTGTTTGAGTAAACTGAATAGCTTGAAATAGAAATGTTTTTGACAATTAAACCGTTCTTACTTTTAAACTACGAGATTATGCTTAACTGAATTATTTGAAATAGAACTGTTTTTTGAAATTAAAACTGTATTTACAATTAACTGAATTGTTACATATAACTGCTTGAATAGTTTGAAATAGGAATGTTTTTGACAAACTGTGTACTTATGCTTAACTGAATTGTTTTTAATAGAACAGATTATTCACATAAAAATGGATTTGGCGTTAAATAACCTACAAAGGTTGATATGCCATAAAACCCAACAAACCAACGTACAGCTTAAGACATATTCTAAAAACGAATCATTGTCAGAAGATCATTTGTCAATAAATATAATTATTTTGAATATTATTTTTTTCTTCATGGTGATTTCAACAATTTTAACTGTATCCGAAAAAATCATGTGATAGAAATTCAAAAACAAAAGGAGAAATTATGAAATAGAATAAAAATTGTAGTCGACATACGATGAAGTCAAGTCCTAATCGATCAGTCATAACTCAGCTCGCTCAGAAATCAGACTGCTATGTAAGCCACATAGTAGTCCATGACTAAAGGCAAACTTTGTTTTGCTTACACCTGTAATACAAGAACCGTCTGTTTTTTCTCTTTATTAATTCTATAGTAATTATCAATTCTTATCATTTTCTTTGTATATTATATAATCTTTTAATTATCATTGCTAATATTTCATATCCTTAGATTTTCAGAGTTCTTGAAAGCGGGGATCAAAAACGAAACAGAAATTCATTGTGGTCAGGAAGGTGGAAAACACTAATCAGCCTGATCAGTAAGTATATAGTCGACCATAGTGACCTGAAGGCTCCTTTTTCATTGGCTACAACACCGAGGTGAAGGAGTGGGCGCTTCTCCATTCCTTGGATTGCTCCACTTTACCCTTGATCCGAACCTTATAATGCTGAGTATTAAGCAAGGAGGCATCAAGTACCATTTTTTCACTCTTTGTTATGTCTTGACCATGGATTGAACCCCGGTCTTCAAGACCATTGGCGAATACTTTGCCCTTTAGGCCAATGGTCCGGTTAAGAGGTCAGTATATACGTAGAGTGTATTTAATTGCTTTCTTAGTTTTTGTTATATGGTATCATTTTCTTTGTAGGCGATTGTTATCATTTTATTTACGTTGTTTAAAATCTTTTTAATAACAATTCTATCACTTAAATTTTTTGTTTTGTTTAGTTTTTTTGTTTTTGTGAAGAGAAAAAATTTGATAAAGGTAATCCAAGCAGAAGAGATTTATTTAGAAACAAAGTCGACACAATAAAGTTTCGGTTCTAATGAACCATCATCAGGACTATGAAGGATGATATTAGTGATATCAAATCGACGATGTGAAGGGATGATATTAGTGATATTAAATCAATGATTGATATTTTAATTTTTTTTTTTTTACCGTTTATCCCCAACGTTTTATTTTACTTTTATTCTTATTTTTATATAATATTTATTCACTTTATTTTATTTCTGTCATTTAAATTATTTTGTTAATCACCTATTCATATTTGTTTCGCTAGTTTTATCCCCTCCTTCCCCCGTCTTTCTTCTATCTTCTTACTTCTTTCTTTTTCATTTTCCTCTTCTCTCTTCTATCCTTCTATCTCTCTTTCTCTTTCTTTTTCTTTCTCTTTTTCTTCTTCCTTTGGATTCGAAAATTTTCTTATTGAATAAATGGAACACCTAATGTCTATTTGATATTCCCAGCAAATCATATGACGTAATTAAAAAAACAACAACTCTGATTTACTGATCAAATGGCCTACTCTCTATTGATACGTAGATTTTCACTTGGTTTTTGTATGAATTTTTAAAAACATCCATTGTTGATTTAACTCCACTAATATCGTCCCTCACAGTCCTGATAATGGTTCATTAGAAGCAAAACGCTATAGTGTCGACTTTGTTTCTCTTCTTCTGCTTGGATTACTTTGTTATCAATTTTTTCTCTATATTGTCGGATTTTACTCCATCATTTACGTCCACTTTGTTTTGATATTTAACATATTTAATATTCTAATTTTTTTTTTATTTTTCACATGTGCCTTTTGGTCCCGGTCAATACTGAGGATCCATCGTAAGTCACATAGGTCTTAGGTCACACAATTTACTCAAAGCATAGCGTGAGAACGCGGGCTTAGCGTAACGCTAAATACGCGATACGATTTCAAATCCTGAACGAAGTTATTTGTATTTTACTCGGCGTTAATACCCTTGAAAAAAGCCTTAATCTATCTGTTTTCCTCTTGGTTATGCGTAAATAGTTGGGAAGACTTGACTCTTTCTTCTTGGTTAGGCAACAAGTCTTGGAGAAGAATGACTCCGAATTCAAATCACTTTTACTCCCCTAAAAATTGACCTTGGCAGAGAGCTTGAATTAATAAATATTTTAAAATATACTGTAAGGACTTAAAAAATAATAGTAATGAATTTTTGCTTGAAATTTGGTACTAGGAATTTGTTTACCAACTCGCGTTAGAACGAAGATATTAGAAATATTATTTCATTTTTATTCTAAGACAGTTTTCAGCACCCTTAGCAATGTTCAATATTAATAGAAAGAGACAGGATGTTCTACTGGTCACTGGCTCAATCAGCTGGGGCTGCAGAATACACCGACTGCATCTCGGCAGAGCGTTAAGACTTCCCCAACGAGTGTCCAGGATATGACACTAAACAATTTTATGATGAAACTTCAGTAATGCTAGAGGTTTGAGGAACATGAAATATCCCTTCATTGCCTTCTCTCCCAGGTCCACTTTGGTTCGGAGTGGTAGCAGCTGATAGGGTCAGTATAGAACTAAATAGTGTGCTAAACTGAATTACTTGAAATAGAACTGTTTTTACATTTGAACTGCGTACTTTAGGCTAAACTGAACTGTTTTTACATTTGAACTGCGTACTTTAGGCTAAACTGAACTGTTTTTACATTTAAGTGTGTATAAATAAATGACCGATGTTTAATTGAATAGTTTAAAATAGAACTATTTTGACCATTATTATTTTTATGCGAAACGGAATCGTTTTAAATAGAACTGTTCATACGCATAATTAATAGATTTTGTATTAAATAACCCACAAGGGTTGATATGCCATAAAACCAAACCAAACTCAATAACTTTTTATAAAGTACGTATTTATCAAATTCATTTAATCGATAAAACTTATGATTGAGATACCTCCATGAGGTCGAATTTCTCAAAGAAATAATATTAAATGGCTACAACCTCACTTGATTGGACAAATCTCAATGGTTAGAAATTGGGTCAGAAGATCATATTTAGTAGACTTAAATATATGCATCATGAAGAAGAATTGAACGTACTAGTATTTTGCCCAATCAGCTGGTGTAAGTAGAATATTCCGACTGCATCTCTGCAGAGGAGTAAGACCCTCCCACAACGAATGTCCTACATATAGTACTAAACAATCTGATGGCAAGGCTCCAGTAGTGCTGGAGCTTTAGGGAATGCGGAGTACCCTTTCATTGCCACCACTTCCAGGTCCATTCTGACCCAGAGAGGTAGCACCTGATAGGGTCCTATCTACGGGTCAAATAGAGCTAAACTGTGTAATTACGATGAATTGAATTGTTTAAAATAGAACTGTTTTGACATTTAAACTCCGTTCATATGCTAAACTGTATTTCAGGAAATAGAACTCTTTTGACATCTAAACTATGAACTTATGCTAAAGTGAAATGTTTGAAATAGAAATGTTTTTGACACTGAAACTGTAATTACGCAACACTGAATTGTTTGAAATAGAACTGTTTTGATATTTAATTGTATTTAAACAAAAACTATACTTATACTGAACTGAAATGTTTGAATTAGAATTGTTTGACTAAACTGAATATTTTGAAATAGAAATGTTTTTGACAAACTGTATACTTATGCAAACTGAATTGTTTGCAATAGAACTGTTTATTTGTATAAAAATGGATTTGGCATTAAATAACTTACATAGGTTGATATGCAGAAAAAAACCAAAGAAACAAACTAACTAACAAAGCATTAGTATGGTTGGATAGTGACAGGAAGATTCTTTTGATATGTTGCATAAGTTGAGTGGATGGCATGACCAGATGTGCGCCATTTTCATAGGGTAATTAAGACAGTGCCACAGTGGAAATGCCACTTGTTTCCTTAGGTAAACAGGACGCAGGTGTTTTCAAAGCGGAAGTGCCGTATAGGTTGCGTTGGTGGCATGCTAGACTAGAGACGCGTCCACGTTCGGTGAGTAGGGTTGGGGGCTGTGAACACGAGGATTGTATGCGTGTCCGGAAAAATATGTTAACCTGAGGAGAATTTCAACCCAAGAAGAACGAAGCAGAAAGGCAGAGAGGTTTCACAGAAAAACCGGACCATTGTCCCTGTCTGAAACACTCTCTCTCAACCCGTACATTCATTTTTGGTAAAAGAAAAACAGGAGAAAAGGCAGACTATATTTTTCTTCATCAGCCTTGGTGTAGTTCTTTGCTGTTTACGACAGTATAAAAAGTAGATACTTGTCTGCTCACAGAAGGGCCTTCGTATTAGATTACATTAGACTTTACTGAAGGCCTCACAGAAGTAAAAAGTTTGCGTTAATAAAGGATCTTCCTCAGAAAAGAACTCAAAATTTCTTTAACAAGCAAAGAATACTTATTCAAAAAAGTTACGTGAAGTTTTCACACACACACACACACACACACACACACATATATATATATATAACAGTGTTGGTTGTCAATAAATCGCTTTGTGGGTTTGTTTCAAACCAAGTGCAAATAATATGGAGAGTGCTCAATATCTAGGATAGAGTTATTATATAGTAATGATAATAATAAATAAATATATATTAGATGTATACATTTAATTCCATGGAATTCAGATTGCGACTTCAGGGTTTCATATATATATGTATATATATATATATATATATATATATATAATGAAACACATGACGCATGTTTATCCATTCTGAAAATCAGTTATTCTCTCTGGCACACACACACACATACAGACACATACATACAGACACACACACACACACACACACACACACACATTTGAATATAATAATCATTCATACATCTACGCTCATTCATTTCAATCGAAAATAATGTATATATAGAGAGAGATTTGTGAAATACTTATCTCCTACTCTCTCTCTCTCTCTCTCTCTCTCTCTTTCTCACACACACACACACGCATACATACACACACATACATGTAAAATAATAATAATGATAATAATAATAATAATCATTGGGAAATGTGTAAGAAACTTAAATTCGACCATACTAACAAATGGTATAAGCACAACCCAGCACCTGTCCTAGAAAATGACACGCATAAACTTCTATGGGACTTTAACATACAAACGGATCACCTAAGCCCGGCCAAGAAGACCAGATTTAATAACAATCAACAAAAAAAAAAAAAAAGAGAACTTGCAAAATAGTCGACTTTGCTGTCCCGGCTGACCACAGAATAGAACTGAAGAATGTGAAAAGAGGGATAAGTACCTCGACCTTGCTAGGGAATTGAAAAAACTGTGGAACATGCAAGTGACAATTGTAATTGGTGCGTTTGGAACAGTAACTAAAGGATTGCTAAAAGGACGAGTGGAGACCATCCATTGTTGAGAACGGCCAGAATACTAAGAAGAGTCCTGGAGACTTGAGAAGACTTGCTGTCACTCAGACTCCAGTGAAAAACCATCGGCTAACGCTGATGTGAAAAGCTCTAATAATAATAATAATAATAAATGAATGAGTAAATAAATATTAGTTTTACATATAATTAATATCATGGAAGCTTGTCTGCGAACCTAGGTTTCGTGCCGTTTTATAAACGACAATGCACAGAGAGAGAGAGACAGACAGACAGACAGACAGACAGAGAGAGAGACAGACACATACACACATATATATATATATATATATATGCATATAATTATCTCTTTATCTCTCTCTCTCTCTCTCTCTCTCTCTCTCTCTCTCTCTCACATATATATATATATATATATATATGCAAGCGCATGACGCATCTGTATCGATTCTTAAAATTAGTTATCGCTCTGGCACACACCCGTGTATTTAAACATACTGTTCTTTCATATATCTACACTCATTTTATTTCAATTCAAAATGTCGTATATATATATATATATATATATATATATATATATAATTATGTATATATATAATTATGTATATATAAAATTGTGCATATACTAATGTCTTACCCCTATATATATATATATATATATATATATATATATATATATATATATATATGCCAGCATATGACGAACGTTTATCTATTCTTCAAACTAGCCACTCTCTCTCGCACATAAACGGACACACACTGACACACACGCGCACACACATATCTATGTCCGAATATCTCGAGCCTTCTCCGCTGGATTTCCTATATCTTGATACTGTTTATCTTTCGAGAGATGCATTACTCGTATGATATCAGAGGTTCCTTATCTATATCGATAAATCCATTTGAAAATTATAAAAGGAAGCTTTTGATTGATACTCAGAGGTATATGCATCCCTTATAAAGGGTGAATGTAAATCTATTTGCAAAGGCAAATCTTAAAGCCGTGGCATTATGAACCTATAATTACTTCCTATATTAGAGGTTAGCATTAAGCCCTATTTCTTGATAATAAGAAACGGTTATCCTCCAACGTTACCTGTTTTTTTTTCTGAACAAAATATCTTAGCAGCTGGACTGGTGGAATTGTTAAACTGATTTCTTACGGAAGACAGGACAATAAAGAAAGGAAAATGCCGGAGAAAATTCTGTAAGATAATTGAGTGAAAAACACACCGAGAGAAACTTAGAGGTCATATCGACAAAAAAGTGTTTAAAGATAAAAAGCAGAAAGATATGCGTCCCAAAAAGTGGGAAAGTAAATAAAGCATTAATGAATTCGAAGCGAACGCTATTTGATATTGCTGTTATTTTTTTTAAAACAAATTAACTATGGAAATCAGACCTAACCGATAAAATGAAACGCAGTTTCTTCCAGGCAGCGGTCACATCGATACTGCTATATGGATGCACTACATGGACGCTAACAAAACGGCTGGAGAAGAAACTAGATGGCAATTACACAAGAATGCTGCGTGCAATCCTCAACAAGTCCTGGCAGCAACACCCCACAAGACACCAACTGTACGGCCACCTGCCCCCTATCACGAAATCTATTCAAGTTAGGCGAACCAGACATGCAGGACATTGCTGGAGAAGCAGAGATGAACTCATAAGAGATGTACTCTTATGGATCCCCACACACGGCCGCGCAAAAGCAGGACGACCAGCACGAACGTACATTCAGCAGCTATGTGAGGATACAGGTTGTTGTCCTGAAGACCTACCTAGGGCGATGAACGATAGGGAGGAGTGGCGAGAGAGGGTCAGGGATATCCGTGCTGCCAGCACGATATGATGATGATGATGATGATGATGATGATGATGAAATTGATTCGTGTCAGTCACGGATCACAAAGGAGACAAGTAAGTTGTGCTCGAATTCAATTTTAAATGTTTATGTAATTTCTGAAAGGCAAGATGTTAATATATATATATATATATATATATATACACACACACACACATACACACACACACACACACACACATATATATATATATATATATATATATATATATATATTGATAGATAGATAGATATTGGCCAATTGTGTTGAGTGTTCATCCAATGGTTCGGGAGACCGGGGTTCAATCTCAAGTCGAGTGATACCAAAGACTCAAAAAATGTTACTTGATGCCAACTTGTTTAGCACTCAGCACTATAAGGTAAAGATCAAGGGTAAAGTGGAGCAATCCAGAGAATGGAGTAGCTCCTCTCCTATAATTCAGTGTAGTGGCTATTGAAAAGGGAACCATCGTGTCACCTTCGACTAAGGTCGCCAACTTTACTTCATATATATATATATACACTGGGCGCGGACAATTTTTAAGATGAGTTTAACAGGATTGAATTCAGTTTAGTTATGAAAGAACGAAATATAGAACACACACACACACACACACACACGTATAGATATGAAAGGAATGAGTATAAACAGATATGTGTGAGTTTCTGTGAGTGTGCGCGTGTTTGTGTAAATGCCAGAGATAGGAACCAGTTTTCACTATGGGTAGACGCACGTGTGGACCACTCCCCTTATAAATATACTCTCTCTCTTTCTCTCTCTCTTCACACACACGCATACAGCTTCCAGTAATGCTGAAGCTTTGGGGAATCTGGAGCACCCCTTTACTGCCATCGCTCCCAGGTCCACTGTGGCCCGGAGTGGCAGCATCTGATAGGGCCCTATCTAGGGGATAAATAGAACTAATCTTCATACTTATGCTAAACTAAATTACTTGAAATAGAACAGTTATGATATTTAAACTGCATACTTTGCTAAACTGAATTGTTTGAAATAGAACTGTTTTTGCCATTGAACCTGTACTTACGCTAAACTGAATTGTTTAGTATAGAATCGTTTTGATATTTAACTGCCTGAAAATAAAATCTATTCTGATACTGAACTGAATTGGTTGAATTAAAACTGTTTATCTAAACTGAATAGCTTCAAATAGAAATGTTTTAGACAATTAAACTGTGTACTCATGCTAAATTGAACTGTTTGAAATAGAACTGATTTTTTGTATAAGAATGGATTTGGCATTAAATACCCTACAGAGGATAAAACCCAAACAAACAACCAACTTCACAAACACACACACACACACACACTCAGACATATATACATATATATATATATATATATATATATATATATATAGGAACAAATGTGAGGAAATAAATAGGACTATCAATTTTGTTTTATTGATTAATTTGATTGTTCGTAACTTGTTTCAATCGCCGGGAGAAATGTTTTTATGTTTTGTTTGTTTTTTTATAAATGTTTTAAGACAGATTTTCAAAGATTGAATATGTTACAACGGGAGCGACAAAAAATGAATTCGTGACGTAACATAATTAAGAGTTTGTGTCGGAGAGTGCGGAATAGGGAAGGAAAGAGTGCTTGAATAAGAGAAAATACTTCTTTATTTCAAATTGTCTTAGTTGGACACAACATACCATCATCTTATTTTATTTAAATAAGGAAATGGTGTGTCGTGGGTAGGATTGTTTATTTTCTAAAGGTCTGATGAAGTTCACTTTTTGTACCGAATCAATTGATGTTCCACCCACCCCCCAAAAAAAACAGAAAAACGAAAGAACTGTTAAATATATAGATACAAACGATTGGATATCATAGGAAGAAATTAAATCATCTCGACTTCAGCCTTATATGATCAACAAGATTTCGGTAAGGTTGGAATATAAAGTAGATCTGTAGTCACTCGATATTCAATATTGTGACTAAGGTAACTATCATGAAAAGAATATAAGACTAGACACGACTGGGTGGGAAAGGCAATTCATTGGTAACTGAGCAAGAAATTAACATCTTACCATATTGCCAAATGTTGTATGCACGGACCAGAATCCGTCCGGGAAAATGAAACACAAAAATTCTATGGGATTTTAAGATACAAACAGATTACCTAATCCTGGCCAGAATATTTGACCTTGTGATCATCATCATCATGTCGTGCCGCTAGCACGGATATCCCTGGCCCTCTCTCGCCACTTCTCTCTATCGTTCATCGCCTCCAGCAAGTCTTCAGGGCTGCATCCCGTATCCTCACATAATGGCTGTATGTATGTTCGAGCTGGTCGTCCCGCTTTTGTTCGGCCATATATGGGGGTCCATAGGAGTACATCACTTATGAGCTCGTCCCTGCTTCTCCAGCAGTGTCCTGCATGTTTGGTTCGTCTAACTTGGATAGTTTTCGTGATGGGAGGTAGGTGGCCGTATAGTTGGTGCCTTGGGGGGGGGGTGTTGCCGCCAGGACTTGTTCAATATTGCTTGCATCATTCTTGTGTAATTCCCGTCTAGCTTCTTCTCCAACCGTTTAGTTAGCGTTCAAGTAGTGCCTCCAGACCTTGTGATAATAAATAAAAATACAGAAATTGCCGTGTGAACAGGTGACGTACCGGCGAACCAAAGAGCGAAAAACAAATGAAGGTGACAGAGATACAAATTAAAGTTGGCAGGCTTGGTACGGTCTCTAAAGGTTTGTCAAAGAAACTGGAGGATTTATAAACCAGAAAAACAAACGAAAGAATTATTAAGACCGGTTCGAAAACTTTTAAAAAGTCCTGAGTACTCGAGAAAACTTTCTCACACTCAGACTTCGATAAAAGAGTATCAACTAACAGTTATAGAAGAAGAAGAAGAAGAAGAAGAAGAAGAAGAAGAAGAAGAAGAAGAAGAAGAAGAAGAAGAAGAAGAAGAAGAGCAACAACAACTACAACATCGACGGCGACAACGACGACAAAAAATAGTTATAAGCACAGAAAGAGAAAGTATACAAAGAAAGTGAAAATAAAAGAAGAAGAAGAAGAAGAAGAAGAAGAAGAAGAAGAAGAAGAAGAAGAAGAAGAAGAAGAAGAAGAAGAAGAGCAACAACAACAACGACAACAACAACAGAAGATAGTTATAAGCACTGAAAGAGAAAGTATACAAAGAAAGTGAAAATAGAAGAAGAAGAAGAAGAAGAAGAAGAAGAAGAAGAAGAAGAAGAAGAAGAAGAAGTGTAGGTTATGTTGTGTGTATTTAGCGACGCCTCTGCACAGGCAGGAGGGGACACAAGTTCAATTTTCTGGCGGAGTTTAACTGGTTTAGATTCAATGTTCTCCTTCTAGCCTGGTTGTCTCCCCAAGGCTAAAGAACCCAATCTGCCCGACTATTTATCCATAACTAAACTATTGAATTCATACCTTTCCAAAGGATATTAGTGCTCTATGAAATGCTATCAGCTTCATTTAGGATTTGAACTCGACTCTCCTGGTCTATTTCTTACAAAATGTAGGTTATGTTGTGATAATGATGAGACAATCGGATGATGAACAAATCCAGCAAACTGGCGCAAAATAGATACAAACGTTGGAATAACTGTTGGGTAAGGTGATCAACAAGAATTATGCAAAATAATGAAATTTTTCGACGCTGACAAGCGGTTTCTGCTCAAACCAAAATATATCGGAACAATCGAGAGAAAATTGGACTTGATATGCCATCGAATCACCTTATGGAAACCAAAAACATATTAATAAATAAAAAGAAAATAACTTGTCATTTAGGCAATTTTTTAAGACAACGGCAAGAGCACAGAGAACAACACAAAACCAATATATATATATATATATATATATATATATATATATATATATATATATATTGTATTATTTGGTCCAGTTAAACCGGAGTTGGGAGTAATTCCATCATGACAAAAAAAAGTATTCAACAGTGAACATATAAATTTTCCTGGTAAAGAGCTCAATGTAACTGACATTACAGAGCAATAATTTCTTAAAAAAAAAACAAAAACCGGTCACATTAGGATTATACATTTTTTCCATCCTGTTATGGGTATTGATATGAATTAATAACACCAAAAAGAACTAACAGGACTACTTCAAATCTAATGGATAAAACGCTTTATCCATAAGATCTGAAGAAGTCCTGTTAATTTTTTTTTTTTTTTGGTGTTTATGATTTATATCAAAAACCCATAACAGGATGGAAATGAATTTATAATCCTAATGTAACCAGTTTTTGTTTTTTCTTAAAGAAAAAAAAAAAATATATATATATATATATATATATATATATATACGCCATGCACCCGTGTACAGACCCATAAGAAACAATATATATTTACGCCTGCATATACGATACAAGTGTTCTAGTTCAATTTCTTTGATTGTATTCTATATTAATTTCTCTAATTCATGATTTTAAAAATAATAAAGAAACTAGTCTCTTTTATTTTTTTTTCGATTTAGTCACGTTTTGTAGAAATTCTATAGTTTTTACTTAACTTCCTTTGACAAGTAAACGAATATATTCATTTCTAAATCCAAAGTCAGTTTTCCTTTGAAATAAAAGCAGTATTTTCCAATTAATTTTACCCATCAGTTTTTTAAGTAAAAAAAAACAAACAAAAAACGTGTAATTGGCCGTTGGTAAACGTAGGGCCTTTGTTATTGCCGTAAAAAATGAACAATATATATATATATATATATATATATATATATATATATATATATATATATATATATGTATATTTAGGCAGCATTTCTTCGTTAATGAAAATTTCATTAAACATAATAGACATTTTATGCCTACATATTCTCTTTTGGATCCGTTCGAATTCCCGTATTACTTTTATCGTATTCGGGGGGAATTGATTTAGGTATTGTCCATAGTTGTATGTATCCCTAGTACTTTCTGCCCGACTTTGGGCCATCATCAGGGGAGAATCTGTTACAAAAGTGATGTAACTTTTGTTTTAGCAAATTACTACTGTGTAAGGACGTCTTTGCTGTTGGAGATTATGGCGCTTGCTTTTAAATGTAATTCTGTAAATAGTGCCAGTAGCTAAAGACATTTAAGTACGTTAGCACTGGTTTGAAAATTAATTCTATTAAGTGCTGGTTGCAGGTTTCTAATATATAGTGCTTCGAGAATCTGAAGTTTTTGTTTATTATTTTGATGTTCGAGTATTGTTGTGTTGTCGGTGAGAATTTTTCGTAATTGTGTTGTTGGGCATGAATGTTTTTTTAAATGCTGAGCTATTGAACTTGTGTCAGAAAGGTGCATTGTAAGTCTCCTCGACAGGGTAGTTGAGGTTAAACCAACATATATATTATTATTATCAGAGATACAATCTCCTAGGGGATATTTAAATTTATATATAACGTTGGTTTTTTGCAACACCCCAATCGAGGGAGAGGAGTTATTTCTAATGACCAAATTCGAGGTTTTAAACTTATTATAATATATAATGTTTTATTTTTTTATTAGGATCAGTGGGGAGTATGTTTTTGTGAATCAATGTTTTCATTATTTTTTCATCGGATTTATAATTGTAGTGCATTTGGTTACGATAAAACAGATTTTGTAACAGATTCTCCCCTGATGATGGCTCAAAGTCGGGCAGAAAGTACTATGGATACATACAACTATGGACAATACTTAAATCAATTCCCCCCGAATACGATAAAAGTAATTCGGGAATTCGAACGGACCCAAAAGAGAATATGTAGGCATAAAATGTCTATTATGTTTAATGAAATATATATATATATATATATATATATATATATATTATAAAATAATAAAAAATGAGCGATATATATGTACATATATTATTTAATATTTACCATGATAACCCTCTCTCTGTATATGTGCCTATATATATATATATATATGTACATATAAGTACACAAACACACAGATATATATATATATATATATATATATATCTGTGTGTTTGTGTACTTATATGTATATATATATATATATTTATATAAGTACACAACCACACAGATATATATATATATATATATATATATATATATATATATATATATATATAACATATATCATAAGATAATAAAAAATGAACAATTATGTAATTATCGTTTGATTTTTATGATAATGACTATATATATGTATATATATGTAATAAAAAGAAGTGGAAATAAGAGCGATTGGCATAAAAATATACTCGAAGCTCTAATGGTATATATATATATATATATATATATATATATATATATATATATATATATATATATGGAGTGGGTACGTGTGTGGAAGCGTTAGTGTGCTTAATTCACTATGAATGATCCATACAAAAAAAAAATTCAGTGTAATATTTCTATAAGATAAAGTACGGTGAAATTACGTGCTTAATTTTAACCGTTACCAGTTTATGAATCTATGTGCTTTAACACTAAAAGGAAGGATTTGTAACAAAGATCGATACATTTTACACGTTTTCAATTAAACTCACTTGGTCTTATTCTTGATTTTAAGTTCCGTGCCATGTCTAATATTTTGGTATGAAAACAATGCAGTGTTTGATATTTAATATTCGCTACTGTTTGTCGATGTGTATTTGACGCGTGTTAACCTGGTGGATAATGGGTTAATATTTAACTAAAGAAAAAAGTGCACTTGTTATTTTTTTTTAAATCGGGCAAAAATGTAGTTTAATTAATGATACTTCGCCTTTAGCGGTCGGCGGGGTTCCTCATGGTTTAATTGTTAGGGCGTTAAACTGCGGAGTCCTAATAAGCGAGTTCCACCTCCAGTCGCTTTGTTACGTTCACTTTTGGACAAATACCCTTGGGAAAGGTAAGATCCCCCTTATCCTCCCAGCAATTGGATTAAATAGTACCACTACTGTTCTTCTTGGAGGGTGGCTTTGGCATTAAATAATCTACAAACGTTGATAGAAACCAAACTAAACCTTTGAGGAGTAACTAAACAGAAACATTAGTAAACAAGTGTGTTAGAACGAAACAAGGCCAGAACAAAAGCCCAGATAATAATACTTCAGTAAAGTGACAAATATCGCCTCCACAGAGATAATAATGAAACCCTCAATCATATAAAAATCGCATGCATTCATTCAGATTAAAATTAATTGGGAAAGTACACATGAGTGGGTAGGAATGGGGATCAACTGGGAATAAATAAAACGGCAAGAATTTCTGTGTTTAAGCAATTGGTATTAGCAGAAACTTGAAACTGTTAAAAATGCATCAAGAACTTACGATTAAGTGGAGCCTTAACCCAGATTATCAGACTCTGGAAATATTATCTGCGTAGAAATTAAACAAACAGATAAATAAATATCTGTCATATATATATATATATATATATATATATATATATATATATATATATATTTCTTTAAGAAAAAACAACGAAACCAATCACAAAGGATTATAAATTTATTTCCATCCTGTTACGCATTTTTGAAATTTCCAAAAAAATCCTTTGTGATTGGTTTCGTTGTTTTTTCTTAAAGAAATTATTGCTCTGTATTATTGG
>CAUZXS010001339.1:0-29962 GCA_963585895.1 Sepioteuthis lessoniana
TTAACCCCACTATTTTGACAAGTACTATGAGTAGGTATTTGTAGTAAGGATAATACTTCATCACATATTCCAGACATGTTGAAATCTCCAATGATTTTACCGATATCCAGTATGTTCTTTGGGATTGGTTTTACCTTTCCTGTCCAAAATGTATAATGTGTCTCGAAGGAATCCCAATTTACAGGAATGATAACATCTAGCATTATAATTTGTCGTGAGTAACATGAATCCTTGCCACCATGGATCATATTCCAGTCAAATTATCATCTGCATATCGGGTGGTCAGTCAATCAGTCATTTAGTTAGATTTAGGTGAACCTGTAATCTAGTGGCTCGGTCAACCTGAACTGCAGAAACACAAGATGTGAAGTCAAGTTCTTGAATCAGTTTACCACTAAATATGAATCTAGATTATCTATTGACCACATTCTTTTTATTGATTTTTTTTTTCTGAGTGCTTGATAAGCATGATGTGACCTGGCAACATGAATCACTATATGTAGGTATATGCAATCACATGTACACACAAGGTATTACATATAGGAAAGATCACCTTTCATATATGCATAATATATATATATATATATATATATATATATGGAAGTAAATAATGGATTGAAATCTGACAATATGTCGAGAAAAATTGATAACAAGGCAATCCAAGGGGAAGGAAAGATTTATTGAGAAGTAAAGTCGACACTATAGCATTTCGGTTCTACTGAACCATCATCAGCACCATGAGGGGTGATATTAGCGGTGTTAAGTCAATGATGGATGTTGACTTTACTTCTCAATAAATCTCTCCTTCCACCTGGATTGCCTTGTCATCAATTTTTCTCAACATATATATGTTTGGATTCGGGGAAATATACAAGTTATATCCAAAAAGTAGATCTAAGTTTTAATAGAGAATAACACAGACAGCAGAGACTGAAACAGTTTGTTTCTTACTTATGCAATCAACTGGCTATAACTGATCACTTAGAATGTTACTGTGACAAAAAGAATTTGTTACAACAGGATCCGGTCTAAAGATTGTGCCAATACTCCTTTTGCCACATGAAACTTAGTCAGTGTGATATTATTATAAATAATCACTTGTTTTTATAAATAATCACTTGTTTTTATATTGGTCTCCCTATGGGCATTCTTGGCAACATTTCATTGCCGACACTTTGTCTTATTTCGCCTTTATTTTAATATATATATATATATATATATATATATAGTCATCCACAGACAGACTGTTTCGTTGTATCACAACTCTTCAGTGTGGCTAGACATGTAGGACACTTCAAAACCTGCTTAACTTTATGTTAGACTTTGTATCTGACCGCTCGGCCAACAAGCATACCACATCAGCTAGGGAATTATAAGGTATGAGGTAGCAACCGCAGCAGCATTCGTTTGTTCACATTTTATACCTTACCGGATACCAGAGTGCTCAATTCTTTGGAAGAGCTTTGCATTATATACACACACACACACACACACACATATATATATATATAGTTTAAAAAAACAAGAAATTTAAAAATAGTATTCCATTTCCATCATAGATTTATTTTACTTATCTAAGCTCATCAGATGGATTCAAATGGAGTTTATATATATAATTTTAATGTTTATATGTATCATTCTGTTGATGTGAAAAAACCTGGATTGTACGATTTGCAAAATTTTACAAACTTATATCTGGGGAAAAATTTTGTAAAAAAAAAAAGACGAAAAACACTTATAGAATTACCTAAGCTAAAACATAATAAAGTGCTCAATACATGAGATGGAGCTAATATTATGAAAATAATTTCTTTATGGCCAAGGGCGAGTCTACCTAGGTTTCACCAAATGACTCTTCATTGTAATTGCTTATGGTTATCATTTGCTTACTTCATGAATAAATGGTGAACAAAATTTTATGGTGTTATTAAATAGTGCTCAGTATCAATGATAATACTGTTATACATATCGGAAAGTCTATATATTACATGGTGGTAACTTTTACCCTGGGTTACTTGCTTTATGCATTCTAATATATTAGCCCATTGGTCTAATGGGTAGAATGTTCACCAATGGCTTAAGAGACCAGGGTTCAATCCCTGGTTAAGTCATACCCAAGATTTAAAAAATGGTACTTGATACCTCCTTGCTTCACACTCACCATTATAAGGTACATATCAAGAGTAAAGTGGAGCAATCCAGCAAAAGGATCTGTGCCCTTCCTGACACCTCAGTGTTGTAGCTATTGAAAAGGAAGCCTTCGGGTGACCCTTGACTACGGTTGCCAACTTTACTTATATATATGTAAGTAAAGTTGGCGACTGTAGTCGAGGGCGACCCAAAGGTTCCCTTTTCAATAGCTATTACACTGAGGTGTAGGGGAGGGTGCTACTCCTTTCACTGGATTGCTCCACTACCCTTGATACCTACCTTATATTGCTTAGTGTTAATCAAGGAGGTATCAAGTACCATTTTTAAATTCTTAGGTATGACACGACCTGGGATTGAACCCAGGTCTCTCGGACCATTGGTGAACACTCTACCCACTAGGGCAATGAGACGGTTATATATGTGGAAGTAAATAATAGAAATGAATCTAAAAATACTTTGTCAATTTTTCTCTCTTTATATACATATGTGTATATATATATGTATATTTAGGCAGCATTTCTTTGTTAATGCAAATTTCATTAAACATAATAGACATTTTATGCCTACATATTTTCTTCTGGATCCGACACCACAACAATACTCGAACATCAAAATAATAAACAAAAACTTCAGATTCTTGAAGCACTATATATTAGAAACCTGCAACCAGCACTTAATAGAATTAATTTTCAAACCAGTGCTAACGTACTTAAATGTCTTTAGCTACTGGCACTATTTACAGAATTACATTTAAAAGCAAGCGCCATAATCTCCAACAGCAAAGATGTCCTTACACAGTAGTAATTTGCTAAAACAAAAGTTACATCACTTTTGTAATAGATTCTCCCCTGATGATGACCCAAAGTCGGTCAGAAAGTACTAGGGATACATACAACTGTGGACAATACCTAAATCAATTCCCCCCCCCCCCCCCGAATACGATAAAAGTAATACAGGAATTCGAACGGATCCAGAAGAAAATATGTAGGCATAAAATGTCTATTATGTTTAATGAAATTTGCATATATATATATATATATATATATATGTGCATATATATGCATACATCAAAACTCATAATTGAACTCATGGATGTGTTTTCTTTATAAGAAATCTACACACATACACTTACGTGCACATGTTTAGCGAGTTTGATGTGCCTTTCAGCCAAAAACTCATTATTATTCAAAGACTTCAAAGTAGCACTTGTTTGAACCCTTGAATACAAATGATGAATGAGAGTTAAAAGCAAACTGATCAGTTTTGGTCGCACGTAGTTCACTTTGTCTTTTTTTTTTCATTATCCATTTCTTTTTACAACGATAATTTTTTTTCAACATTGTTTTTTGTTTTGTCTTGTTTTTCTGCAGCCATTTTGGTCCTTTTCAATTAACTTATCAGCTTGGTTGAAATGATTTTTGCCGGAAGAATGCCTTTCAAAAGGAATAAAACAAAAAGCCCTGCCTTCTACTTGCTGTCACAAAAAACAATGATAATACTTCCACTTAAATACAACAATTAAGTTCAAATACTCAAAGAAAGGAAAATATTTGTTGCTGTTATTTTAAACTAGATGACTTTTGGGTTGCTAGTTGCAATAATCATCAATGAGGATATTGATGTTTCTATTTAGGAAGGATTTTAATTAGCATTTCATAATTATCTTCATTATATCAAGAATTTGGACAATTAAAAATGTTATTTAGGGCCTATACAAACCCAAAAGAATTATTTTTCAGTCACAAATTGAACTGGAAATTGCTTTATTCTCTTAGATCTTTTCAAATGTATTGTTTAAATCAAAAAATTATGTGTATACAAGAAAATAGTTGAATAAAAAGACTTTGCCTGAGAGCTATTAAAATATATACTACATAGATTATATGGATGTTCTAAATTTTTGGAGCAATTAGTCTCTATGTCCTTGCTAGGAGACTGGAGGAATTCGCTACTGAGGAAGAAGTTAGAGGATTTAGAACATCGTACTGTTAAAGATATTTTATCTAAAACTGGATACACTGACAATATCACCACACTCACAAGATCTCAAGAAATGGATCCTCACCATCAGATGCAGTTTAGTGTCATACTCAAGACATCTCTTTTTTGGTGGTCTTACCCCTCTGCAGAGGGATACAGTTAATATATTCTTGGCCTCACTGTCAAGGAGGTAAATGCCCCTTGTGACCAAGTGTTTAGCTGAATAGAATTTGGATGTTAGGACCTTCTATATAAAAACCTACATCACTACTTTTTCTGTTAGCTGATGACTGTGAAATCTCTAAGCCTAAATATTTCAGGCTAGGTCTTATTTGACAATATACATTAATCCAAGTATTTCTGGTCCAAGGACTTCACATAAAAGGGTTAATACTGTTATTATTGCCATTTTTTTTTTTCAATGAAATGATAGAATTGCTTTAAACAAAAATTTCTATGCAAGGTTTAAATGTAGTTTGTGCTTCTTTTTTGAGTGATTTTTGAGAGCACAGGTACAGGGTGTATTAGGACCAAGATGTAAAGTGTTTCCACATAAAAATTAGTGTATTAGCTACATTTGTTTTACATAGGAATATAACTTCTATCTAGATTGAGATTGTCTTTGTGTAAGTAAATTTCTCTTAAAATCTTTGTGTAAGATTAAGAAAAATTATAGATAGCTATAATAAACTACCATTAGTCTCTTTAACCGGAACATGGGCCCAGCGGTTAGAGTGTTCGCCAATGGCCCGGGAGACCTGGGTTCAATACCAGGTCGAGTCATACCAAAGACTTTAAAAATGGAACTTGATACCACCTTGCTTAACACTCAGCATTATAAGGTACGGTTCAAGGGTAAAGTGAAGCAATCCAGGGAATGGAGTAGCGCCCTCCCCTACACCTTGGTGTAGTAGCTATCGAAAAGGGAGCCTTCGGGTCACCCTCGACTATGGTCGCTAACTTTACTTAATTTAGTCTCTAGATGAACTGTGATAAAACCAAGTTTAGGTTTTAATTGAGATTGTGTCATTTCTTAACTAAAATAAAACTGGAATTCTACCAAACTGTAGCCATGTCAGTATGATTGCATGGTTGTATTACTTGGATGCTAATGAAGTGCCCAGAGAAAAAGCCCGATGAGACATAGAATACTGAACAAACCCTAGAAGCCGCACCTTACAAAACAGCAGCAGTAAGACCACTTACCTTCCATCTCTCAAACTATCCAAGTAAGATGTGCCAGACAAGCTGAAAACTACTGGAAAAGTAAAAACAATCTCATAAGTGATATTCTCCCAGGGACCCCAACACAAGAACAGGTCAGTGTTGACCAACCAGCAAATATTTCATTTATCAACTTTATGAAAACACTGGATGTTGTCTAGAGTTATTGTCAATTAGACAAGAGAGGTCTCAAGAGAATCTATTCTGTCAGCACACCTTGATGATAGGCTATTTAAAAAAAAATCTTTAAGCACAAAAATTATCAATGTATAATGCTTTTGTCTTAATAAAAGTGTTGAGAAAGCTCATTGTCAAGAGATTTTGCAGTAAAATGAATGCTTTTTTAGTCCAATCAATAGGTATTGTTTTATTATATTTACTACCTCTTCCGCTCTGGCAGGATATGACACAAGGTCATTTTTTTAAGCAAAGTTTAACAGGTTTGAATTCAGAGTTTTCCTTCTCCTAGACTAGTCGCCTTACCAAGGCTGAAGAACCTAGTCTGTCCTACTAATTACCCATAGCTGGAGGGAGAATAACTGGATTCATACCTTTTCCAAGGGTATTAGTGCTATGTGAAATGCAATCAGTCTCGTCCAGGATTTGAACTCGTGTCGCCGTATCCATTTTCTACGACAATAACCATTACACCACGGGTATTGTTTTATAGAGTGAGAAAATCAAAAGTACATACTGATTGTAATACTGTGATACTAATCAGAATAATCTATAGAAGAAAGGAGAAAATGTACTACATATATAAAAGAAAAGTAAAAGATTTATTGAAATTATAGGAACTGCAGGCCATGATATTTAGCTTTTTGAAATGTGACCATTTAACTGAAATGCTAAACGTAAAAGCAGAACTCATAGCTGGAATTTTTGGATAGGGCTATAATGAATAGATTAATGGACAGGAAGATGAAATACATTTTTTTTCCAAACATCAATACTGCTAGTCAATACTGCTATATGGATGCACCATATAGATGCTAACTAAATATATGGAGAAAAAGCTCAACGGCAATTACACAAGAATGCTATGATCCATATTGAATAAGCCCCAGAAGCAACACCCGACAAAACAGCAGCTGTACGGCCACCAACCACCCAGCATGAAAACTATCCAAATTAGATGAACCAGACATGCAGGACACTGCTAGAGAAGTAAGGACAAACTCATAAGAGATGTACTCCTGTGGACCCTTACGCATAGATAAGCAAAGGTTCAACGACCAGCAGGAATCTATATACAACAGCTCTGTGCCAATACAGGATGTAGCCTGGAAGACCTCCTGAGAGTGATAGACAATAGAAACGGGTGGTGAGAGAGAGAGAGAGAGATCCATGCTAGCAGTGCAACATGACGATGAAAAAAAATTGATTGAAAGAAATTTAACAGGGATAGATAGAAAATATAGCGGGAGCGATAGTACTGATGATTGAAGGTTGATTTTTCACATTTGTCACCTAGGGTACCATAAATTGTACTGATAGAAAAAGAGCGAGAGATAAGGATACAGACCATTTTTTAGAGTTGCCAGTCAGCTGAGGCTGTAGAATACACCTACTACACCTCTGCAGAGGGGTAAGACCCCCCCAATGAATGTCCTGGATATGACACTAAACAATCTAATGGTAAGGTTCCAGTGATACTGGTGCTTTGCAGAATGCAGAGTACCCCTTCATTGCCATTGCTCCCAGGTCCACACTGTCTCAGAATGGTAGCACCTGATAGGGCCCTATCTATGGGTTAAATAAAACTAATTGCGTACTTATGCTAAACTGAATTATTTGAATTAGAACTATTTGACTGAACTGAATAACTTGAAAAAGAAATGTTTTTGACAGTTAAACTGTACTTACATTTAAACAGCATGCTCATGCTAAACTGAATTGTTTGAAATGGAACTGTTTTTGACATTGAAACTATACTTACACAAAACTAAATTGTTACATACAGAACTGATTTGACATCTAACTTTGTGTAAACAAAATTTGTACTCATGCTAAATGGAATTAGCTGAATTAGAACTATTTGCATAAAAAAGGATTTGGCGTTGAATAACCTGCAAAGGTTGATATGCCATAAAACCCAAACAACCAACCAACTATTTTTTAGAGGAATGGTGGTTGAACATTTTTCTCATGAAAAATAAATGTGAAAATAGTTCACAACAAACTAACTACATAGTTTATTGCCTGAGCAAACTGAACAGAATGATATAAGAATGACAATGAGATGCAAAAAGCATTTATCCATATTTACCAACCCCTTCACTCGGGTAGGATATGACACAAGGTCAATTTTTAACCAGAGTTTAACAGGTTTGAATTTAGAGTTTTCCTTCTCCTAGACTAGTTGCCTCACCAAGGCTGAAGAAATCAGTCTGTCCTACTATTTACCCAAAGCTGAAAGGAGAATAATTGGATTCATACCTTTCCCAAGGGTATTAGTGCTATGTGAAATGCAATCAGTCTCGTCCAGGATTTGAACTCGCGTCACCATGTCCATTTCCTACGACCATAACCACTACACCATGGGCACCTCCTAAAACACCACAGGCAAAAATCATTTATAGAGTTTTATCAATGAATGTCCTTGAGTGTCAGTTGCAAAGGTTTTAAAGTCCTTTGTCAACATAGGTATAAGAAAAATAAGTTTTGAGGAAAGACTTGCATATTTAAGAAGGGTATTGTTTTATGCTCTTGTGTTCAATGCATCATGAGGTTATTGTGAGTGCTTAGCTTACCACTGCTGTGAGAAGAGTAGCACTGAGTGCCATGTCAAGCCCAGGGCGTCCAGACATGTGTGCACCTACTGGATGCCATGAAGAAAACAGACTGTTTTCTCTGTACTTGCATTAAATGCTGCTTTGACCATTCACCAATTGGTTATCAGCCTAAATACTTGGCAGACGAGGAAGGAAATCCCACACTCAAAAAAAAAAAAAAACTGACAGAAAGAAAAGAAACAGATTTATATAGATGGATAGAGATAAAACAGGCTAGGAAAGAGACGTAAAGCAAACAGATTGGGATAGAAAAATAGAAAAGAAGTAGACTTGGATGGATAGAAAGGACACACTTAGATTGAAAGGAAGGAAACAGACTAAGATAGATGGAGGGAAAGAAAACAGTCTTAGATAAAAAGGAAGGAAAGATAGATTGAAAGGAATCATATATGGATAGAAAGGTTTAATATATAGACAGAAAGGAAAGAGGGAAAGATATATGGATAGAAAGAAAAGAGAGAAAGATATATAGATAGAAAGAAAAGAGAGAAAGATATATAGATAGAAGGGAAAGAGAGAAAGATATATGGATAGAAAGGAAAGAGAGAAAGATATATAGATAGAAAGGAAAGAGAGAAAGATATATAGATAGAAAGGAAAGATAGAAAGATATATAGATAGAAGGGAAAGAGAGAAAGATATATGGATAGAAAGGAAAGAGAGAAAGATATATAGATAGAAAGGAAAGAGAGAAAGATATATAGATAGAAAGAAAAGAGAGAAAGATATATAGATAGAAGGGAAAGAGAGAAAGATATATGGATAGAAAGGAAAGAGAGAAAGATATATAGATAGAAAGGAAAGAGAGAAAGATATATAGATAGAAAGGAAAGAGAGAAAGATATATAGATAGAAAGGAAAGAGAGAAAGATATATAGATAGAAAGGAAAGAGAGAAAGATATATAGATAGAAAGAAAAGAGAGAAAGATATATAGATAGAAAGAAAAGAGAGAAAGATATATAGATAGAAGGGAAAGAGAGAAAGATATATGGATAGAAAGGAAAGAGAGAAAGATATATAGATAGAAGGGAAAGAGAGAAAGATATATAGATAGAAAGAAAAGAGAGAAAGATATATAGATAGAAAGGAAAGAGAGAAAGATATATAGATAGAAAGGAAAGAGAGAAAGATATATAGATAGAAAGGAAAGAGAGAAAGATATATAGATAGAAAGGAAAGAGAGAAAGATATATGGATAGAAAGAAAAGAGAGAAAGATATATAGATAGAAAGGAAAGAGAGAAAGATATATGGATAGAAGGGAAAGAGAGAAAGATATATGGATAGAAAGAAAACAGATTGATAGAAAGGAAACAAGCTTAAGTTGATGTAAAGAAGGGCAAAAAGTAAGTTAGATAAATGGAAAGGAAACGAGCCAAGATAGATTAAAAGAAAGGAATCAGGCTGTGATAGATGAACTAGATTCAAAACAAAAAGAACTGAATAAAATTGATAAATAGATATCAAGAGACTATTTTGAATAGATAGATAGATGTGTAAATGGATAAGCTAAAAAGCTGACAAAGTGATAAGTATTTTAAGTCCCAAGACATGTATATTGCTATCCACTATCCCTCAGGAGAAAAACAACGACAGGTGCAAAATAACTCTCATCTTTTTTCCAAAAGGGAAGGGCTTTACTTTATCTACAAGAACAAATTACCAGTCTAACAGGATTTAGAATCAAAGGTTAGGTGTTTATGCTCTGTTTTCTGTGAGTATAATAACTTTAAAACTTAAAATAGTGTTCAAATATGATATATATACATATATATATAATAACTCTATCACATATATTGAGAACTCTCCAAATTATACCACATTTGGTCTACCAGAAACCCAGCAAGTAGAGATTGTGACAACCATACACTGTTATAATATATACACTGCTATAATAATATATATACACATGCACACTGGTTTAATATATATATATATATATATATATATATATATACACACATGCACATTGCTATAATATATATATATGCACACACACTATATATATATATATATATATATATATATATATATATATATACGCATACTGCTATAGTATATATATTTATTTATATACACACAAACACAGTGCTATGAGATAAATATATATATACACACACACATACACACTGTTACAATATATATATATATATGTGTATATATATATATATATATATATATATGTACACTGCTATAATATGTATATATTTCTATGAACACTGGTATATAATATATAGACTGCTGTAATATATATATATTTATATACACACACACACACTGCTATAATAAATATATATATACACATAGATATTGACATATCTATAGATCGATATACAGAGACATGTGCATATAGATTGCTAGATAAATATATATATATATATATATATATATGGTGTCTTCGTGGTGTAATGGTTAAAGCGATGGACTGTGGAATCGTAGTAAGGGAGTTCGTACTCCAGTCGCTCTATTACGTTCACTTTCAGGCAAATACATTTGGGAAAGGTATGAACCCCCTTATCCTCCCAGCAATGGGTTAAATAGTAGCACTACTGTTCTTCTAGGAGAATTTTTTTGTCCGGTACATTGGCCTAGCGGTTAGAGTGTTCGCCAATGGCCCGGGAGACCTGGGTTCAATCCCAGGTCGAGTCATACCAAAGACTCAAAAAATGGTACTTGATGCCTCCTTGCTTAACACTCAGCATTATAAGGTACGGATCAAGGGTAAAGTAGAGCAATCCAGGGAAGGAGTAGCGCCCTCCCCTACACCTTGGTGTTGTAGCTATCGAAAAGGGAGCCTTCGGGTCACCCTCGACTATGGTCGCCAACTTTACTTATATATATATATATATATATACATGGTGAATTCAATAAGTTTCCAGACTTTTTTTGCACAGGCATTTAAATTGTCTTAGACACTTGAAAATTCAGTATGTTATTGCTGTACTTCTTATGAGATGACTGAACAATTTTCATGTTTTCAAGTTCAGATGAACAGCTACAGCAGGAATTGTAATACATCCTACTAAAGCCTGATTGTCACAGCTGGTGAATTTCAAAAATGCAATCTGACACTTTAGAAGAAAGATAAGCAATAAAATTCGGTTTTAAACTTGGAAAAACTGCCTCCGAAACGTATGGAATTCTTCACACTGCTTTTAGACCATCTTGCATGAATCTAGCATCAGTTTTTGAGTAGCATAAGAGATTCAAGGAAGGCAGGGAGTCTTTGAGGGATGATGAGAGCTGTGCAAAGAGTAAGGGAGTCAATACACCAGAGTTGATTGGCTTAGATTGGTTAGGGTTACTATGTTGAGATTTTAAGAGAGTTCAGGAAGAGATTCCGTCAGAAGAGGCCAGCACTCTTCAAATCAGGTCAGTGGCATTTCTGCCAGGACAATGCACCAGTCCACAACTCCATCGTTGTCACTGACTATTTGACCACGATGGGCATCAAGACAGTTTCACATCCAGACCTTGCTCCCTGTGACTTTTGGTTATTCCCTAAGCTCAGAGGCCTTACGTTATGAGGCAATTGAGGAAATGAAGGAGGCTGTGACGAAGGTCATTGACATGCTCACACAAAAGGAGTTCCATGGTGCCTTCCAGAAGTTTTTGGAACAGTACAACAAGTGCATTGCAGCCAGAGGAGATTACTTCAAAGGGGACTAGAGTTTAATGTGTGTACTATCAATAAAAGTGCCCATCCGAAAAAAGTCTGGAAACTTATTTAATGGTCCTTGTGTATATATATATATATATATATATATATATATATACACACACACTCACAAAAGCTTAAATGCCTTTAATTTTCTCTCTCCAACATATGTTGTTAAAGATGACAACTATGGAGATTCACAAACTACCAACTATTCCTACCTTTGGGCTAAGCATATAGTGCAGTATGTTTACTTTCCCGTAGCAGATGCTGCATTTATATGAGGTTAGTCTAATTCTAGAGTTACCTGGCCTCATGCAGCTGCTATTCTTTCATTGCATCAAAAGGGGATAGTCAGTGAGTTCCAAGTCAGCATGACAGAGGTTGCAGGGAGAATGGCTATATTTTTCCTTTGCCTTTTTTCAAATCCCTAATTTCAAAATAAATCTATGTATTTTCCCAATCCTTCCAATATAAGTAGGATACAACATAAGGTCTATTTTCAAGCAGAATATAGCCAGTTTGAATTTAGAGCTTTCTTTTTCCCAGCCTGATTGCCTTGCCAATTCAAACGATCTGAATTTGTCCTAATATTTACCTAATCCTGGGTGGATGAAAAAAAGAATCCATGCCTTTCCCCAAGAGTATTATTACTAAGTGAAACATAGTCTCATCCAGAATTTGAACTCATGACACCAAATCCATTTCCTATGTCAATAACCATTGCACTAAGAGCACATACCCAAAATGAAGGAAACCAAACTTCATTTAATTTCAAATTTTAGTTTTCAAAGTTATAGTCCATCTGATGTCATAAAAATGGACACAAAGTCTAGGTCCAGTTGAGTATTATTAGTACATTCAGAGTCCTTTCAATGGTCTTAGCTTTTAAATTCAATTTTTCTTAAAGACAATATTTCCCAAATAAGCGATATTCATTTCCATTTAGAACAGACAAAACTACTCCAGAAATAAATTTTTCCGACAAAAATAGACGGTTGTCAAATGGATATTTGTAATACTACAACACCAAATAGACACGTGCACTATCACAGTTCTCAGTAGACCCTTGTAGTGCCATGCCACTACATAGACATTTTTACCACCCATGGTTCTAATTGATCTATGAGAGTAGCATTACACCTTAAGTTTCAACCCCTGTTGTAACCTTGTCATGAGAAAAAGGATGAACATACAAAACTCTGTCTTAGTTTGCTAATAGTTGGTGACCATAGTTGAGGACAACCAGAAGGCTCCCTTTTCAATAGCTACAACACAGAGGTGTAGGGGAGGTCGCTACTCCTTTCCCTGGATTGGTCCACTTCATCCTCGATACATACCTTATACTGCTGAGTGTTAAGCAAGGAGGTATCAAGTACCATTTTTAAAGTCTTTGGTATGACGCGACCTGGGATTGAACCCAAGTCTCCTGGACCATTGGCGAACACTCTACCCACTAGGCCAGTGAGTTTGCTAATACAAAAGTTTATTCTCTGCTATTCCTCTTAGTGGTCATCAAGAAGAGAGAAACAGTATGAAAAGTGAGTCCACTACTTTAGCTAAACAGAGAGAAATAAAACATCATGAACAGAGAAAGAGAGAGAGAGTGAATAAGCCAATCTGAGAGTGCAGAGAGAGAGAGAGAGAGAGCAGGCATAGACATTGATATTATCTATCTCATTTTCTATTGTAATTCTTGCATGTGCTTGTTCACCTATTCCATCTTCATGGCTTTGCAGTAGGAATTGGATCCCAAATGGGTGCCGTTGTTTTTGGCCATCTTTGCATGATTGTAGCTTGTGTTCAACTGTATTTCTTTTCCTTTTTTTTCTATCCCACATCCACTACCTGAACAGCTTTTCTGTTTAAGTTTCTTCCAGCCAATCAGAACTCATTTAATTTACTGCTGATACATTTCTATTTTTAGCCACAGTGTCTGCTGATATCTCAACCAAGAATTGGGGTCTCCCCCATTGTTCATCTTTTCTGTAACTGTCTCATATGTCTTTTCTTTTCCACTGTCCTATGGTTATCCAGTATATCTCAGAAGAAAATAGGTTGATATGCCATAAAAGCCAACAAACCAAACCAGACCAGAAGGAAATAATTTATTACAGAAACAATCAATGCCAAAGACACTTCTTTTGTCTGAAACCTGTGCAGCAAGGCTTGCAAGTATTAAGTTGGCTGGCAGAGCCACATGCTTATCCACAGATACTTTTTGCAAGATTCTGTAAATGGCCTTTGTGTGTATATATATATATAAGAAGTAAATTTGGGACCATAGTGGAGGGTGACCCAAAGGTTTCTTTTTCAATAGCTACTACACTGAAGTGTTGGGGAGGGTGCTACCCCTTTTGCTAGATTGCTCCACTTTACCCTTGATCCATACCTTATAATGCTAAGTGTTAAGCAAGGAGGTTTCAAGTACCATTTTTTGAATCTTTGGTATGAATTGACCTAGGATTGAACCCCAGCCTACCAGGCCATTGGTAAACACTCCACCCACTTAACCAGTGGGCTATATACATATACACAACTCCTGACAAAAATGATAGAATTACCACACTTAGAGCATGATTACCTTGTGTTTTTTCCTCAGCTTTGCACTATTCTTAATTTTCCTTTGTATCACTTGGAAAGAAATTATACCATTAATTTGATGGTTTGTTTTATTTTACTTAATACCATATCAACCTTTGTGGGTTATTTAATACCAAAGGCATCCCTGTTGAAGAACAACACTTATACTATTCAACTCATGGCTGGAGACCATTAATTTCAATAACTTATTCTATTTTAAGGAATATTTCATAAAGCTAAAATATTCAACTATTAAAGAAAAAAAATGTATTGTGTCTTATCTGTTATTAGTCTATTTACTGCTAAATAAAAAAATAAAGGTGAATAACCTCTAAATGTGCCAATTCCCACGGAATTTTTGCTGAATGTAGTAAAATCAAAATAACTCTACCTTGTATACTTATCTAGAGTCTAGAATTCATTCCCACAGAAATTTTGTGGTGATCTTTAAAACCACAGGATATAAAATATGCATATGGAAATGGTTAATCTTTTGAAAGGTATAAAATTTAATACTTCTAAGAAAACATGACATGCAAACAGCTTATAATGCCCTGTGTTGCTATCACAGTGGAATTTCTCATTATTCTTTACGGAGACAGGATTGTGTAACTGATAAAAACATATAAAGTTACATTATATCATATATATAAGTAGATTAAAATTTTGGTAGCTGTTATCTCTGTTTTTCTTTTCTTTTCTTTGAATTGTTTGCCACTCTCAAACAGGTGAGACTTAACCTTTAAAAAGTCCTGATAATCATTTTAGTCATCTGACATTTACAAATCATCATCTTCTATTTAAACATGGAAGGCCAGGTAAAAAGGCTTCACTTCTCACTCTCAGCAAGTAAACGGAGGTATGTATGTATATGCATAAATGTTTAAATATAAATATACAGAGAGAGAAAGATTTTGCATAGCCTGTCAACTTTAGGATAAGCAACAATAAACACTGAATTAAATTTTTGAAGAATTATAAACTTCTCTGAATAGAACATTTCTGCCTTACAGACCTTTAATTTAACAGACACTAAATTCACTATAATAGAAAAGATAAAAAATGTATCAAATAGTATATCAATTCTGGAAACACACTTTCGTAGATGAATATTACATAATCATATAATTTCAGGTATTCCTATCAAATACAAATAATTCAAACACAATTATATGGTTCCATGTAACTAATCTTATTTAATAATAATAATTTTCTTGCACATATTTGTATGGTTTAAATTAACCACTGATGATAATCTTTAGTTAACTTCAAATAGCTATTAATACAAATAATTTACACACTATTATCTAGTTTTTATCATTTAGAGAATTCAGACTATTGTCTTCCTCTTTATTTTTGTTAGGATGATCTAACAGTCAAAGGGAGTTAAACCCTTTTCTGTTTCAGGCGGAGTTACTTCCTCCCTTTTGACCCCTACTGTTTCGAGTTCTCGTGTGGATAAACGAGACCGGGACAAGATTATGTGTGGAGCACGAACGAAGGATGACTTTAAATTCCTCGAAACAAATATGGACTTAATTTACCTTTTCCACGAGGGAGCTGTGACACACAGCTCAGCCGATATTGATATATGTATTGCATACCACCAAAATGTGTTTGTCCTTGTAAATAAATGTTCTAATCAAGTCAACTGTGAGTACTCTATTCATTTCCGCTACTATGTCTGTCATCGATGTGTTATACACACACACCCACCATATTTGTCTAAGGGATAGATCTTCTGTAAGACTCATCATTAGTTATGGTATTACGACACCCGCAGAAGCAACAATTTTTATATCTACATTTCAGCCAATATGTCTGTTAAATACAAAGAACTCAGACTATAACACTCTGCATACGGAGACACCTTTTTACACCCGTCCTTCTTACATTCGCACATAAATCAATATGGCCCTTTGTTTACTTCTGGTCCTCGGATAACCATCTCTCTTCCCAAGAGTATCAGGAGAGGTAACTTGCATGTCTTAACAATGTCCTTTGGCCTTCTTCAAGTGTTTCTTGTCAAACTTAGAAACCTATGTGGAACTTCAAACTGAACACTTTATTTACTTCACAGTACTGAAAAATGCATTAGCTGAAACGTTATGAATATTGCAAAAAACAATTTTGTGAATATGCTAAATGATGAAAATTATCAAACTTCATCTCAAAAAAATTTAGACAAATAATACCATTATATGGTATGAAGGATTCCTATTGAATATGAATAATTTTTAAACAGGTCTATTTGATCCCTGGATGGGACCCTAACAGGTATTACCTCTCTGGGTCTGAGTACATCTGGAAATAATAGCAATGAAGGGTTGCTCCACACTTCCAAAAGATCCACACAGATGCAGTTTAGTGTCATACACAGAACATACCTGTGGGGAGTTGTAGTTCATGCTTTAAAAACCCTGCTGCAAGGTGAATATTTTTGGGAACATTGCTTACATACTGTTTCATATATGATATTAGTTTCTTTTTAATTTTGAACACATTTTTAATTCTTAGGAGGTGTCAGTTACTATATTGATGTTGTGATGCTGGCAAAAGAAAGACATGAGGAACACAAAAAGGTTGATAGAAAAACATATATTCAACTAACAGAAACAAGATACAAGTGAACCTAGTTAAACAGTAGTTAGTTAATAGGAAGCTGAGAAACAAGTGGGGTAGCAACTATCCATCCACTACGAAAGTGGTATCACACGTGGCTGTATCATGAGGGTCTGGTCAACTCCTCTGGTGCTCCGTTGACGTGTATTTATGGAGGAGGGCGAGTCCATTATACCGGGAGTACAACAATTACTAGAGAAAAATTTACTAACCAACATAGTGTGATGCAGTTTATTATTTTTTTTAACTAAAGGTCAAGGTCACTGCTACTGAATCAGGATTGATTGATCAGATAGGATTATACTTAGAAATCACCATTTCCTGAGGAAGGTAGAATTTCAAACCATGTTCGCTTCCATGCCAAGTACACTGCCCAAGCCCATAGAATCTTCCTGCAATGTTTCAGTTATGCATTCCAACTTCCTAATCCCAAAGAATACAACTAATACCAGGTCTTGGTTCGGGCTATTAAACCAAGTTGCCTGGGCATATTTTTTGAGCCCTGTAAAGTCACTTTTCAAGACCTTATCAAAGAAAATTCATGTTTTGCTTGGAACTGAAATCTTGATAATGCATTTTGCCAATCTGAGCAGATCTTTATAGGCTTGGTAAAAAAAAAAAAGACGCAAGATATTTTTTGATACTGAGTAACATATGTCAGTTCAACAGTTTCTACAAAAGTGCTACTGGTTCAGCATTTATACTCTCTGAAACAAGGATGATACTTCCCTCTTGTTCCCACAAAAGGTTTCTTTTCTTTGTAAATCATATGATGAAAGAAGAAAAAATCACCAAAATGAAAAATATTTTTGTCTTTTGAAAGATGTTGTTTAATCTTTCTTCTTTGTCACTAAAAATGAGAAAGAACAAAGGACTTTTTTCAATCAGTTATAAGGTTTAAAAAAGCTAATGATAATCCTTAGTAAACAACTATAGCCTCTATTAATTATTCTTAATACAAGTAATTTATACATAGTAATTTAGAGTCAAGAATTCCTACCTAATACTGATAACTTTTAAAGTTCTATTCATATGACTCAAACAAATACTACCTCTCAAAATCATTATGAAGGGGAACATGCTCTTTAGTATTATGTAGTTAAGCAGATAAATATCATACAAAATCTTTTTATTTCTAGAAGCACTGACAGATTCTTATTTTCCTATCATGTTCAAACATTATTTCAAATGCTGATTTTTCAAAGCTTGGAAGTCTTTTTGATATGTACAAATTCTATATTTTTCTAAGTCAATGATAAGTAAGCTAAAATTATCATAAAGGCATGTATGGACAGCACGGGTTTCCTTGACTCTTTCTTACCGTCCAACCCTATCAACCATTGCTCTAGACAGCACTCAATGTCTGTACAGAGCTAATGAACGTAAGGTTTTTCTAGGTGACCAACACTGGTGTGTCCATGTGTAGGAGTCCATAGGAGAATACTGTTTACTACTCTGACATTGCTGAGCATATCATGTTCACTTTTCTTGGATGGTTTGCAAGGTGGGAGGTAAATAACTGTTCTATTGCTCTTTCAGGATGCTGCTTCAAGGATTTCTTTAAAACAATTTCATGTCGAGATGGCACCATCTTAACCCTGTTTTACTTGAGTTCAAAGAGAGGCTGGCCCAGTCGACTGGGGCTGTAGAATATACTTACTGCATCTCAGCAGAGGGGTAAGACTCCCCCAATGACTTTCCTGGATACGACACTAAACAATCCGATGGTGAGGCTCCAAGAATGCTGTACCCCTTTATGGCCGTCCACTCTAGGCTGGAGTGGTAGCACCTGATAGGGTCCTATCTATGGGTTGAATAGACCTAAACTTATACTAAGCTGAACTGTTTGAAATAGAACTGTTTATATGTATAAAAATGAATTTGGCGTTAAATAACCTACAATGGTTGATGTGCCATAAACAAAATCAAACCATTCAGAGACTTCTTGATGCATGCTCTAGAGATTCAAAATCCACAAAAGAAAAAAAAAATGTTGTTTGGAATAAGAGGAAGAAATAAAATAAAGATAACAAAGAAATGAAATGAAACAAGATATTTTTAAGATCCATTGAGGAGAAGACAAAGTGAAAATGCTGAAGATTAAAATCTGGGTCGGTATTTTGAGTATTTCAAATTTTTATTTTTTTGACTGATACTGTTGAGTAAAAAAAAATGAAGTTGATTTATCATTATGTTTACTTTGCTTATTACCCAGGAAGGAATGTTGTTTCCTCAAGGTATGGTTAAGGAATATTAGCCAGGTGATGATTGTGAAAAAATACATTTTAATTTGGAGAGCTAGTGGATTTCAGAAATTTGTTTTATGTTGCCTGAATTCTGAGATTAGGTGATTTCATTATAAATATAGCTACAGACTTGAGTCCTGTCTAATTATTAGGTTTTGTTTTTACAATATGTCAACCCTCTCGGGTTACTTAGTGCCGAGTCAATCTACTTTTGCAAGCAACTGTATTGTTTCAAGAAACTATAGTTGTATATTGGCCTTCGACCCGGCCAGACATGCCATTCCAAAGACGCGGAAGTTGCATATTCCATTGGCGTAGGCGGGCTTGGCTGACAATATGGGACAAGGTAAAATCCCGCGATATAGTCATAGACTGATGCACTGGAAGAGAGTGACCTGTGAACTGCATGACGGTTATTTCCGCTCGATGACAATCAAACATGTCATTCCAAGGACAGTGAAAGAATACACAGACTACTTTTCTGATGAGAGGTAAGACCCCACCCCAATGAGTGTCCTAAATAAACAATCTGATGGTGAGGTTCAAGTAAGGCTAGAGCTTTGGAGAATGCAGAGTACCCTTTCATCACCATCACTCCCAGGTTCACTCTGGTATAGAATGGTAGCACCTGATAGGGTCCTATCTATAGGTCAAATAGAACTAAATTGTGTACTTATGCTAAACTGAATTGCTTGAAATAGGACTTTTTAACATTTAATCTGTGTACTTATGCTAAACCAAATTTTTTGAAATAGAACTTTTTTGAAATTTAACTGTTTGTAAGCAAAAACTATTCTTATACTAAACTGAATTGTTTGAAATAGAACTGTTTTGACATTTAACTGTTTGTAAACAAAAAATATACTGATACTAAACTAAATTGTTTGAAATTTAATTTGGTGTTAAATGACCTGAAAAGAGTTGATATACCGTAAAACAAAACAACCAAACCTATTGAATATTAATTCTTTTTCTGCACACAATTATATGGTTTGAAGTATTCCTATCTAATGCCAATGATTTTTAAATAAATTTATTTGGCCATTTGATAGAACACAAACAGATTCTACCACACTAAATCAAAGTGGACCAAAGGTGTACTTAACATGGTCCAAAGCTCCAGAAGAGAAACCTCGCCACCAGGTGCAGTTTAATGCCCTACATAGGACAGCAGCTGATACTTGTGCCATTACCTAGAAGTATATATATTTGGATGGCCTGAATTCATTCCAGGAAATCCCTATTTCTCCATCACTATTGCCTAATCAAACTATTAAATAAAAGGTTTTCATCTATTTTTTTTTTTTTTTGCCTGGTTACGGAAGATTGGGTTCAACAGGCAGGGGTGGTTCAGGTTTCTAATGATTAACATTGACCAATCCAGTCTAACTTTTAATTTGACTGGAGTTTGACTAGACTTGTATTATATAACCATACGCAGGAATTATATTACTGTGATTATGATAGGGAATGGAATTAAACATTTTAATTCTTTTGCACTAATACATACTTCGAAACAAGGTGGTATTTTTGCTGTAACCTACATGCAGAAAGAGGGTCGTTATAATTTAGATTATTTTAAATATATTATTTCACTCGGCTGCCTGAGTTAATGAATTTTCCTCTTACTTTCTCCATCATTTAATACAACAAATATTTCATACAGGTATTAATTAATTTATAATGTATACTCATGAGTAACACTGTCTAATTTATCCTCAGGAAATAAACCTGTTATCTCCCACCCTGTTCAGAATTAAATAAACACTAACAAAACAGGAAAAAGATTTTTCTTTCCAGATAATAATTAGTCATTCACATGATAGCAATTGCTCCCAATCGTTGCCAAAAATGTAATCAGCTATAGCTTTTTGTTTGGATTCACTAATGCCATGAAGGAAAGCATAGTAGTTCAAATCTTATTATATAATCTCTGTGCATATATTTATCAAATCTCTCTGCAAGGGGTTAGATGTGACCCAAGGTTAATTTTAAAGTGGAGTAAAAATGGTTTAAATTAAGTTATTGTTCTAAACCAGTTGCCCTACCAAGGCTAAAAAGCCCAATCTACCCTACTATTTATCAATATCTTTGGGGAGAATATTTCGATTCATACCTTTCCCAAGAACAATAATACAAAGGGTAAAGCAAACAGACTTATTCTGGACTTGAACTTGGGTTGCCAGTGTCATTTCCAATTATGATAACCATTATGCCTTCTACAATGAAAGTAGCAGATGTATGTTTTTATGTATATCCATATATATTTACTCAAACCTCTACACCCTAAGCAGGATGTGACACAAGGTCAATTTTTAAGCAGAGTAAAACTAATATTTTATGTGCTATTTTTCAGACAGTTGTCCTTATCTTTATTGTTGTTAGTTGTAACACAACATTTCAGCTGCTGTATCCTCCAACCTTCTTCAGGTGTTCCTTATTTATCAGTGTAGAGAAATGATTCAACCTGGGAAATCATTTTTAAAGTTTGACTGTTTGTCAAACAGGGCATTTAAGAAATATGAAATTTTTCAAATTTCATATCCAGATAAACAAGGCTGAAGGATATAATGGCCAAAACATTGTTACAACTAACAGCAATAAAGATGAGGACAACAGTAAAAAAAAAATCGTACAAAAATTCAGACAAGAGTAGAACTAGTTTGAATTTTGAGATTTCTTTCTCTTAAACTGGTTACTTTACTAAGGCTAAAAATCTGTCAGCCCAACTATTGACCCATAATTAAAAAAGAGACAGTTTCATGTCTTAAGAACAAACATCAACAGCTTCTTCTAGTATTTGAACTCTAACCACAAATTTCATTTCCAATGATGATAGATATTACACTAAGTATGCCTCCTGAGAATGACACTAAACTGCATCTGACTGTGTTGTATATTGACCCTTGACCGAACAGTCAATCAGAGATGCACCTGTGTAAATAAGTGGAAGAAGAAGTGGAAGCAAGTGGGTGTTATGAAAGAATATAGGCAGATGCCGGCGGCCGTTGAATCAGTTAGAGACAGGAAGGCCTGAGTGAGAACCAGCTTGCAGACTGAGAATGCCCCGCTAAGGGCCACAGCCCTCAGCAACCCCCAGTTAAGCAACCCTAGCCAAGATGCAAAAGAAAGGCTAGGTGGGTTCTTGAAGATAACACAGCATGCTATGGTCAAGAGAAGAAGTTGGGTCAATATAGCTGTCTGTCCCTGTCTCTACTCATCTCACACACACCATAGAAACATCAACCCTTTCGAGAATAAAGTGTGAGAGATATATTTTTATAAAGAAGTGTATTCATTCTTTCATTGAAGTTCATAAATTATGTTGATTATGTTTCCACTTATATTTGTATTATGGCTATACAACAGTGAGGCCCAAGTCCTGAATCTCTAGGTTATTTGGTCCACACTGACCTGGAGTGGTAGTATTTGTAAGGGTCCCATCAATGTGTCAAATAGATCTTATTATTTGTATTAGATAGGAAATTATTTGTATTAGATAGGAATACTTGAAACTATTTAACTGTATAAATTATTAATAACAGTCCCCTGAAGTTAAAATTGTTTATAAAGGATTACTAACTTTAGTTACTTGAAACAATAAAATTGCTTTGCAAAGTTAAAAGAAAGTAACTGGCATTAGATAACCCATCACATGTTGACAATTAACTGTACCTTTTGCTTCCTAACAGTCAAACAGATTTTCTATTTTTAATGGATTTTTTTTTAAATTGGAGAGAAATGAAGAAGGTAAAAAAAAAACTTTGGGGAAGAGATTATTGTTAAGTTTATGTGGTTAGTTTAAAGATATTTTCCAAATTAGACTCAACACAAATAAGATTCATTCTTTTCACAAGCCATTCCCATTTGTTATGCTGTCTTTCTTGCTTCAAAACAGTTGAAATTAATACAGGAGATTTAAAAAAAAAGAAAAGAATCTTACAAGGTTTCAATAGAGCACCTGTAGATTGAATTGTTGGCTGGAGTGCAAGATATTTGGATTTTCCCAAACAAAATCTCATTTATTTCCTCTTTTCCCTGGGAAAATTAGCAAACAACTGTGCTAATAGCATCATTTCACTCATTGAATGTTTATGCCAGAAGTAAATACTGACTTACACTGAAGATTAAGTGACAGCAAGTCTTCTTAATACTCCAGCACTCTCCTTAATATTTTTACTATTTTCTGTTTATTAAGTGGGAGTAACTACGATTTGCTTTGGATGAAATCTTAGCTTTAATGAACCATTTCAATATGAAAAAATAAAATACAATTTTCTCATGGTTATTTTTTAAAGTTAATCTAAGACAGGGATACATTTTCTGGAGCTGTATGTTTGGAGTGAATTCAATGCCAGTAGGTTTATCCTATTTACCAACCCCTCCCCTCGGGCAGGATATGACACAAGGTCAATTTTTAAGCGGAGTTTAACAGGTTTGAATTTAGAGTTTTCCTTCTCCTAGACTATTTGCCTCACCAAGGCTGAAGAACCCAGTCTGCCTTACTATTTACCCATAGCTGGAGGGAGAATAATTAGATTCATACCTTTCCCAAGGATATTAGTGCTATGTGAAATGTAATCAGTCTCGTCCAGGATTTGAACTCGTGTCGCCGTGTCCATTTCCTACGACGATAACCATTATACCATGGGCACCTCCATCGACGATAACCATTACACCACGGGCACCTCCATCAACGATAACCATTACACCACAGGCACCTCCAGTAGGTTTATAGAGTGATCAATTGATAGATATTTATGGACTGAGATAAATAGATAAATAAGAACTGAGATGGCTAAATTGGATGATCAGAGAAAAATAGATTTTAAAATGATAAATTATTTGATAAATATTAATAGATTTAACTAGATTATGTGTAGATTGAGACAAATACAATTAATAAAACTAAAAAGATGTAAAATATAAATTGATAGATAAATATTAACAGTAAATAAACAAAACAAAATATAAGTAAATATACTGTGTTCTATATATATATATATATAATCAAGCCCATGTCCTAATGATGAAAAAGCCTGGTTTTATAAAACAAATAGTTATTTTTCTGTATAATTTCATTCATTGTCAATGGATTTAATTTACAGATGGATATTAATAATTTAGATTGTACATTGTACAGTACAAGTTTCTGACAAAATATTAGTTGGGTTTTATGGCATATCAAGCTTTGTAGGTTATTTAACGCCAAATCCATCTTTGAGAAAATAGTTCTATTGCAAAAAATTCAACTTAGCATAAGTACGTAGTTTAACAGTAAACTGTAACCACTGTTTAGTTCTATTTAACCCATAGATAGGACCTTTATCAGGCACTACCATTCCAGGCCAGAGTGGACCTGGGAGCAATAGCAATGAAGGGGTACTCCCCATTCCCCAAAGCTCTAGCACTACTGGAACCTCACCATCAGATTATTTAGTGTCATATCCCTGACACTCGTGGGTGGGTTCTTGCCCCTTTGCAGAGAAGCAGTCGGTGTATTCTACAGCCCCAGCCGACTGGGCAAGTAACATTAGTCAATAACTGCATTGGACCTACCTTGTATGAACGATCTTAAACCGTTGAGTAAAGTTGAGATAGATAGATTGATAGATGAAAGAAATAACTGTATAAAAGGCTTGCTTGATGAGTAGTAAATGCAAACGATTTACTTGAGCAAATCTTCTCTTAACTTTTTTTTTTATTCAGTTATTTAGGTCGCAATAATGATATGTTGGACAAATAGAAATGTTTTCTAGAATTCAGAAAATTCTATATATCATTTTATTTACAAACAAAAGCATGAATAAAAGCAAAAGAATTGCATCCATCAAGACATTCCTGTACATATTATGAAAGGTTTGAGATATATATATATATATATATATGGAAGAAAATAATGGATTGTAATCCGACAGTTTGTAAAGAAAAAATGCTAACAATGTATCCAAGAAGGAGAGAATTATTAAGAAACAAAGTTGACACTATAGCGTTTCGGTTCTGCTGAACCATCATCAGGACTATGAGGGGTTATATTAGTGATGTTAAGATAACGATAGATGTATAAAGAGTGTAAAAATATTTAAAAACTTTGGAAAAGTTGTATGACATAAAAAAGTTGGCTGTTTATGACAAGAAAAATTTTGTCTGTTTGATCAATGAATCAGTGTTTGTTTCTTTAAATGTCACCTGACCTATTAGGAACATTGTGCAGAATCCACGTTCCATTCGTTCATCAAGAGATTTTGAATCATTCCTTGTTTATGACAAAGTTCAAGTCTTATAAGTCTGTTTCTCTTTTTTTTTCTTTTTTTTTTTTTTTTATATTAATGTATGTGCTTCGGAAAATCCCAAAACACGAGTATAAGCCTCAAGGCACAGACTTCTGTAATCCAAGAAAATGTTGGGATGAACACACTGGTAGGTGTGATTTTTTCCTATGTATATATATATATATATATATATATATATATATATATGCATTCATGAACATATAAATACTTCAATTTCAATCTATAATTCCAAGATGAGGTATTATGTACATTATTTACAATTTTTGGACTATTGTCCTCAGTGGATAAAGGTATAGTTAGATCCAGAGACATACCCAAAGAGTGTGAATTCAATACCCAGTGAAGGTAGTGGAGAACTTTCAGAGGGGAAATTAACAGGAGATAACTGATAACTGACAACCATTAAAACATGGCATGTGAAACTACAAGAGTCTAAACCAGTAAGCGAAATAAAGGGTTAAGTTTGACATTCCAACCACCTGAAGAAAGCCGGAGCATACAACATCGTGATAAACATGGCGACAAAGATGAGGACAATTGTCTGAAAAATGTAAATAATATATAAATACTTATTTCTCATCACATGACACAAAAATAACCATCTGTATCCATGAAACTGAAATATTTTTGAATAGATGTTCGTTTAAATGTATGTGAGAGTTTCTATGTCACATTCATTCGTTTGTTTAGAGGGTGGAGTCCTCATTGGTTTGTGACTAACATGACGACTGTCACATTATAGTAAGCAAGTTCAAATCCCAGTTGCACAATTCGAGGATCATTAAATAAGTTTCCAGACTTTTTCGTATGGGCACTTTTATTGATAGTACACGCATGAAACTCTAGTCCCCATCGAGGTAATCTCCTCCAGCTGCAATGCACTTGTTGTACTGTTCCAACAACTTCTGGCAGGCCCCATGGAAGTCCTCTTGTGTGAGTGTGTCAATGACCCTTGTCACAGCCTCTTTCATCTCATCAACTGCCTCATAATGTAAGGCCTCTGAGCTTAGGGAATAAGCAAAAGTCACAGAGAGCAAGGTCTGGACTGTAGGGAGGCTGAGGAACTGTCTTGATGCCCATCTTGGTCAAATAGTCTGTGACAACGATGGAGTTGTGGACTGGTGCATTGTCATGGTGGAAATGCCACTGACCTGATTTGAAGAGTGCTGGCCTCTTCCAATGGAATCTCTTCCTGAACTCCCTTAAAACCTCAACATAGTAACCCTAACCATTTGGCCAATCAACTCTGGTGTATTGACTTCCTTACTCCTCCCACACCTCTCATCATCCCTCAAAAACTGCCTGCCTTCCTTGAATCTCTTACGCAACTCAAAACTGATGCTTGATTCATGCAAGATGGTCTGAAAGCAGTGTGAAGAATTTTTCTGAGGCATTTTTTCCAAGTTTAAAACTGAATTTTATTGCTTATCATTCTTCTAAAGTGTCAGATTGCATTTTTGAAATTCACCAGCTGTGACAATCAGGCTTTAGTAGGGTGAATTCCAATTGCTACTGAAGCTGTTCATTTGAACCTGAAATCATAACAATTGGTCAGTCATCTCATAAGATATATAGCAATAACATAGTGAATTTTCAAAAGTCTACATCAATTTTAAATGCCTGTACAAAAAAGTCTGGAAACTTAGTCAATTTACGTGGTACATTTAATATCAGAAAAATGTTTTTGAAAAGGTATGAGTCCTCTTATCCCCCCCAGCTCTATGTTAAATAGTATCACTACTGTTCTTCTACAAGGATTACTATGGCATTAAATAACCCATGAAGGTTGATATGCCAGTAATCAAAAAACCTGAACCAAACTTAAATATCCATAGGTGAAAATAGATTAATTGGAGGTAATGTTTAAGATACTTTGATTTTTAAGACATTGGTATAATGACTAAATGTGAAAGGTTTACTTGTTTTAAATGATGGCAAAGATAATGTTTGGTACTTTATATAATTCTCGTGAGTAAAGTAAAGTTGGCGACCGTAGTTAAGGGCGACCAGAGGGCTCCCTTTTCAATAGCTACTACCCCAAGGTGTAGGTGGGGGGGCGCTACTCCTGTCCCTGGATTGCTCCACTTTACCCTTGATGTATACCTTATATTGCTGAGTGTTAAGTAAGGTGGTATCAAGTACCATTTCTTTTGGTATGATGTGACTTGGGATTGAACCCAAGTCTCCCAGACCATTGGCGAACACTCTACCCACAAGGCCAATGAGCCAGTTTTATTCTACTGAAACATAAAATAACCCAACAAGGGTTTACATACCATAAACCAAACAACCAACCTGCCCCCAATTATGAGGTATCTAGCAAGGATTTAACTCACAGTAGAAATGGTCTGTGAGCTGATTTAGTGTTACAGTGGGTTACTCCTTGTTTTACAAATATGCAGATGCATATACAATCATATAGCTAAGAAGTGCAAATAAAGATTTGGGTAACTTTAGATGTGTATTGTCCTTCTGGAAGAAATGGAAAACTGATATTTATTTTCTTGGGGAATGATTTAAAAATGTGTGAAATGTCCAGTGCAACATGGGAAATTGCAGTTTAACTTGACAAATGAACAGATTGATTCAACTTTTCAGGTAGAGTCCCCATGGTATGATGGCTAACATTGTGGACTGCGACATGGTAGTTAGTGAGTTCAAACTCCAGTGATGCTGTTATGTTCATTTTTGGACGAATATCCTTGGGAAAGGTTTGAACTTTTTATCCCTGAAACCATGGGTTTATTAGCTGCTGTTTATGATAATGATTTCTTTAACTTTAAATAACCCTCAAAGGTTGATATGCTATTAGACAAAGAAACAAAAAGATAACTCCTAAACTTGAGGATAATATTGATATTTCATTTTGCTCACTTAAATATATGTAAATGAAAGTGGTAAAGTTATTAATTTTTAACAGTGTTTTAATATTTCTTTATTCGGTCCAATTAATGGAGAATGAGCTCTTTTTTTTTTTTTTTTTTTTTTTTTTTTACTGCTATGGTAATCTTATCACTTAATTTCAAGACATGTATGAACTTGACATGCAGGACACTGCTGGAGAAGTAAGGACCAACTCATAAACCATGTTCTTCTATGGACTCCTTCACCTGGACATGCATGTGTGGCCCAGTCAACAAGAACTTATCAACAACAACTCTGTACAGACACAAGATGTAATCTTGAAGACCTGCTGAAAGCAATAGATGATAGAGATGAAAGTCAGGGAAAATCGGTGCTAGCAGCACAACCTGAGGATGATGATATAAATTTCAAGTATAAAATAAGATACTGTTGTAGGTGATTCACCTATGACCAGAATAATGGACTTATCCAAAGGGTATATTAATCAAGAACTAAGCTAGTAGAGAGAGCAGCAGCTGCATTAACACTGCGCTTCTCCAGTTGTTGAGTCACATTTCGGCCGGCCGTGCTGGCTGCTGGCACGGATCTGGCCGAGTGTGTCTTGGCAGCTGGATAATTTCCTTTGGCCTCAGGGGGCCTTACCTTCAGGCTTTTACTTCCTTCGGGGAGGTTGGGTTCATCGCCCGGTGCCTGAGGTGCTCCTAATAAGGGGAATGCCGACGGGGCCGTAGGCATTTTTGGGAAATGCCGGGTGCGTGTGGGCTACAGCCCTGCGTCTGGACCCACCAAAAAAAAAAGGCCTTGTGCCACACTTGCCTGTTAGGTGGGGCACCCAACAAACACCGCAGCAGCTATAGTAAGCACCTTGCTTGTCTTCATGTATGTTGAACAAAGGAAACCCTCCTCAGAGACTTGGATACATTTGTGTGGCACCTCATATCTTTGTGTTGAGTTATTTATTTATTGACCCCATATAATCGGTCATAATGGATACAAAACAGGATAAAAACTCGCAACACAGATTTTTAAGTTTTCAATCCTCAGGTGAGCTCATATTCAACATATCTGACATTTATCATATTTACCCAACCCCTCTGCTCGGGCAGGATATGACACAAGGTCAATTTTTTAAGCGGATTTTAACAGGTTTGAATTTAGAGTTTTCCTTCTCCTAGACAAGTTGCCTCACCAAGGCTGAAGAACCTGGTCTGTCCTACTATTTACCCATAGCTGGAGGGAGAATAATTGGATTCATACCTTTCCCAAGGGTATTAGTGCTATGTGAAATGCAATCAGTCCAGGATTTGAACTCGTGTCACCGTGTCCAATTCCTGAGACGATAACCATTACACCACGGGCACCTCCACCATTACACCACGGGCACCTCTGACATTTATTGTATCCCAAAGTCAGGCTAGGAATGAGAACACAAGACTCTACAACATGAGTTTTTATCCTGTTTTGTATCTTATTTTATACTGTAAAATCTTTAAAAATGCTTTTAGCATTAAACTTTAATCTTAATCCTAAGAGTGTATCTCTCT
>CAUZXS010001340.1:0-47500 GCA_963585895.1 Sepioteuthis lessoniana
CATCTCCATCAGAAAAATTGCCGTATTCATGTTGATTAGAATTATTTCTTTGCTGACAGATGCGTTAAATTCGCAAATATTCTGCTTCACTCTTACACAGGTGAAGGCCAAAATTTTGATTACCGTTTTTCTCATGTTTAGTAAATATCAACAGCTTTATATTTCCTATTGGATCTAGAGATCAGAGTTCAAAATTGGGAAAAAGCAACATTCACAAACACTGATTTTACAAGGTAGGCAGCACCCAAACTAGTTTTTTGAGATACGTAAGGTAGATTGTTATACACCAGTCTCTACTCGAGTTCCTCGTCCACTATACATGATACGAAAAGAAATATGAGTAAATTTAAACGCGAAGAGTTATCTTCGATCTTGCTGAAAATATGGATCGATTCATTCGGAACAGGGATAAGTATGGGCATCAGCGACAACCGTATGTTCGTGTTAGTGCGTCCAGGCAAAGAAAAAAAAAACGAAGATGAGATGCGGGGGAGTTGGAGTGTGGAAGTGACGGGGAACAGCAGAACCAGTCACGAGATATACGGAACAACATGTGATCAAACAATGCCGGATAAAAACCATTTTTCCCAAAGACAAAGGTCACACACACACACACACACACACACACACACACACACACACACACACACACACACACACACACACATGCACAGATACTCAAACACACATACACTTACATATATGAGTGAATATTGAGAAAAACACAAAAAATCTTTCTGCTAGTACAATCAAACATTCTTTTTCTCATACGCGGATTGTTGTCTTTTTCATTGCTTCAGTTATCCGCGGTTAACCTAAAAGAATGAACAATTCATATGTAATGATTCCAAAGCGAAAAAATTGTCATGCTGCGAATTCGGATATGTCAAAGAAAAACCGTAAAATGTTTCCTAGTAAATTGGTGAAAGTTCTCGTCTTGATAAGGAAAGAAAGAAACAATAACATCACATGTTGTAGTTGTGAAGATCTACATCAGGAACGACAATTCTATTCATCACATAACTTTTATTGCAGTATATTTGGTATAATTGTTCCATTTTAGTATTTTAGTTTTTGTTGTTAATCTTTCAGTGTGTCTAACTTTTATGAATTCATATTTATGGTAAGCTTGTATTTACTGGAAAAATCATGATAATAATAGAGTTGGTTATTATCCGCGATTTCAGATACCTAATGTCGTCTTGAAAGATATTACTGGTAGATAAGGGGGGACTACTGTAATTGTGTACCTATATAGTTTAGAGAAACATCTTAGTTAGTGGATTTCTACGGACGCCAAGTTTCGATTTCGGGTAAAAACCAGAATTAACGTTACAGTCCTCTAATCTCCCTCACTTAATCTTGCTAATATTCCCTAACTAGGCTAGATTTAGCAAACTGGGTTCGAGTTACGGTGGATACTGTTCATATTGTTATTATAAGAATGCTCATGAAAAAGGCATGAATCAGCTTATCTTTATGAATGATTTGTTCTATTATGCCTAATTTAGAAAAACTTATATCATATACAAACCATGATTATTGATGAAGAATGAGAAAGCACTTGGAAAAGCATCCTCCTATAACTACCCTCATCCTCTCAGGCAATACTAGCAAAATGTAGTTATCGTAAGCAACAGTGACAAGGGTCAACCATAAAGCGCGTGCACACACACACACACACACACACACACACACACACACACACACACACACACACACACATATATATATATGTATATATATATATATATATATATATATATATATATATATATATATATATATATATATATATATATAATATATATATTGCTGATTCACTATGTTAGCAGTATGAAAAAATAAAACTGAATAGCGAAAAAATATTTCAGCATAAAGTCCTTTCTTGTTAAGGCACTTAATTCACTTGGTTTTTTAAATCAAAATTCAATTTATAAGATTATTGATAATATCCTCAACCCTTGTACGTATATCTATTTTCTAAGTCTAGTGTGCTAGTTTGGTTAAAACATACACATATCGAGTATCCAGTAAGAACTAAAATCTATATAAACAAAATGACACACACACACACACACACACACACACACACACACACACACACACACACACACACACACACATATATATATATATATATATATATATATATAGAGAGAGAGAGAGAAGTATTAAACGCGTGTAGGAATACCAGGGATTTTCAATAATGATTTCAAGGTGGATAGGATCTTCTTACATGCCTCAATACGAAGCCCTTTTTATAGCCAATATGATTTTATGTCAAACTAACTCAATATTTACGGATATTTAGTCCACCGCTGGTTTTTGATCGGCCCCAGGGAAAAACAATTGGGCAACACAGTCAATTGAAAAAAATCATTCACTTTTTTCTTTCTTTCTTTCTTTCTTTCATTCATTATTTCTTTCTTTCTTTCTTATTCATTCATAAATTCTTGTAATATTTCTTTTACATTTTGTTCACACCATCTTTCTTTTTCCTTACAATCAATCTCCCCCTCTTCTTTCTCTTTGACGTCAAAGATCTTTTTCCTGATTATCAATGTCATTCTATCTGACGGGATATATTCACACAGTTACTATTCTTAACATCACTTATGAAATGGTTCCCAGTTCCCGCTACCCTCTCTCACGTTTTATTCCGTTCCAAACTTTGAAATAACAGACCTTTAGAAAATAGATATCTTTTTCTTTCTTTTTTAAATTAGATTTCTACAATTTCTCCTAAGGTATCAAGTTACTTTTCTGCTCGAAATTAAGTTCTATTCATCGATTCCCAGATAAGTAACCAAGGCAGTGGAGGTTGCTGCTCAGTGGTTGAAGTGATTTTACATTTCAACACGGGCACCAGTGATTGGTGTTCGAGCTCTAGTAAAATTCACCACTATTTCAAATCTGTTTTTTTCCGGGTGATTAAAATCTCCACACGTGGAAAATTGGCACAGCACAACCTTCTCCGTCCAATCTTTCATGGGGTTTTGTTTCAGGTTTCGCTACGCTAAGTGATTATTTCATAAAAATTACTTTAAGGGTTGCATTTTTCATGCCTTTAATTGGCACCACAGTACGAATCAAATAGACTAATTTTCAAGGCGGCAAGCACTTTATGAAGACTGTTACAAACTTTGTTTTTCCATATTTTTTATCATGTGATCCTCAGCTGATAAAATATCAAGGATACTCTATCATGTGATGATGGATACAGCCATCAAAATAGGTCACAGGCTAAAACTGAATGAGAGGCCAAATCCAAATGAATATCAATACCTGATCCGATAAATGAGAATAATTGCGTTGCATAAATATCAAGTTTCATATGTTTCATTTGTTTTATGGCATATCAACCCAATGTGGGTTATTAAATGTCAAAATTTGATTAATTTCTAAATCGTTAATTGTAATCATATTTTCTGTATTTCTTTACGTTTTTGTATTGAATTTTTTGTCTTTAATAAATTTTTGGTTCAGTTATATATGATATCACGTATTCCAATCTAATACAAATAATTCACGTATAGCTGAATTGTTTAAAGTATTCCAATTTTTTACAAATAATTTGATTAGAGCAGAATTGTTTTAAGTATTTCTATCTAATACAAATATTTTGCATATAGCAGTATAGTTGCAAGTATTTCTATCCAATACAAATAATTTGCATATAGCAGTATTGTTGCAAGTATTTCTATCTAATACAAATAATTTACATATAGCAGTATTGTTGCAAGTATTTCTATCTAATATAAATAGTTTGCATATAGCAACAATGTTTTAAGCATTTCTATCTAATATAAATAATTTGCATATAGCAGCATTGTTTCAAGTATTTTTATCTAATATAAATAATTTGCATATAGCAGCAATGTTTTAAGCATTTTTTAAAAATCTAAAACAAATAATTTGCATATTGCAGCATTGTTTCAAGTATTCCAAGCTAATACAAATAATTCACATATAGCAGTATTGCTGCAAGTATTTCAATATAATAAAAATAATTTGCATATAGCAGCATTGTTTCAAGTATTTAAGTATTTCTATCTAATACAAATAATTTGAGTATGAGTCATGGTTATCTTTCGATGGCTGTTTTTATTCTCATCTATAGAAGCCACTCTTATAGATGAGCAGCAGTAGTTCCCCGATCGAACTGACAATCCTGAGCGTTAAGCCGCAAGACTCACACGTTCAGGAAATGTTAGGCATTGCGCATTCGAATACCTTCACGTCCATCATGCTGCTTCCCATGTGTACGTGAAAAAATAAATAAATAAATAAAAATAAAAAATTTAAAAAAATTAAAATTAAAAAAAAAAAAATAAAAATAAAAATAAATCCTTCTTTTTACCTTAAGTTTTAACTTAGTTAAAGTCCAGGACTGATGTATATTCAAAGAAATTTTGGGGTATATTTTATCCTGTCATCCGATACAGGCCCTACCAGGTTTTTATTTATTTTTTTTTTTTTAATTTTTAGTGGAGGTGGATGGTGTACAAATTCACCTACCTAGGAAGTAGCGTCTCATCAACCGAAAACGACATCGACACACGACTGACGAAAGCATGGACAGCTATAGATAGGCTCTCAATCATATGGAAATCAGACCTGACCGATAAAATGAAACGCAGTTTCTTCCAGGCAGCGGTTGTATCGATACTGCTATATGGATGCACTACATGTACGCTAACTAAACGGCTGAAGAAGAAACTTGACGGCAACTACACAAGAATGTTGAGAGCAATATTGAACAAGTCCTGGCGACAACACCCCACGAGACACCAACTATACAGCCACTTGCCTCCCATCACGAAAACTATACAGGTTAGACGAGCCAGACACGCCGGACACTGCTGGAGAAGCAAGGACGAGCTCGTAAGTGATGTACTCCTATGGACCCCCACATATGGCCAAGCAAAAGCAGGACGACCGGCCCGAACTTACATACAGCAGCTATGTGAGGACACAGGATGTAACCCAGAAGACCTGCCGGAGGCGATGAATGATAGGGAGACGTGGCGAGAGATGGTCAGGGATATCCGTGCTGGCGGCACGACATGATGATGATGATGACAAATAATTTGTATATAGCGGTATTGTTGCAAGTATTTCTATCTAATACAAATAATCTGCATATAGCAGTATTGTTTCAAGTATTCCAATCTAATACAAATAATTTGCATATAGCAGTATTGTTTCAAGTATTTCTATCAAATACACATAATTCATACACAATTATATGATTTAAAGTAACAATTCCTATTCAATAAAAGTCATTCGTTTGAACACCCTTACAAAAGATCAAGCATTTCTATGTAACACTAATAATTTGCAATTATATGGTTGCAAGCAGTTCATTATGATAATCTTTCGTAGACAGTTATACCCTCAAGTAACTTGATTCATTTAATTTGCACGAATGTATATGGTATCAAATATTTCTATCTAACGCGAATAATTGACAAACAAATCTATTCGACTCATAGATTTTCAACAAGAAAGACTAAATGAAAATAAGTCTCAAAGGAAAAAAATATTTATAATCATTAGCAAGTTGAAGTTAGGTGTAATACTGAAGGAAAATGCAGTACATGTAAGGAAATTTACTGTCATTTGATCCCACATGATAAAAAATTTTCTCAAAATATTCCTCTGACGTAATTTTACCAAAGTTGAAAATACTATAGATTTAAAGAAACCTCAGAAATTCGAATGATATAATCATAAAAAAGCAATGACTAAAATTGATCAGAATGAGAGAGAAAATATTATCCCCAACAACCAGATCTACAATGATCTACATTTTTACGAAGTGTGGTATAAGGTTCTCGGCCCAACCAAGTAAGGAATAACTTCAAATCATTAAACAGACTATTCCATATTTCAGTTCCACAATTCAACCGATTCAGCACATTAGTTCTCAAGCCTCTTCAAATATGAAAAAGCAAAAAGCCAATAAATAAAAAAGGACATTTTCTTTTTATTTCGGCTAAGCTTTTCAGCTCTCCTTGTAATTATCAAATTTTTGTGTTTATGTCTACGTAAAACAGCAGAAATTGCATTTAGAATTTTTTGGGGAACAGTAGCGTCCAAATGATGTTCGAAAATAAAGCAGTTTCCTTTCCAATCTGTAACTCAATGATCATACAATAGGTTTTGCGTCATGTTCACTCCGATCATTATACTCCGTCATTATACTCCGATCATTACACAGGAGGTGTCATCGTGTAGATTTTGCTGTTCCAGCGGACCGTTTAGTAAAAATAAAAGAAAGCGAAAAGATAGACAAATTCTTGGATCTTGCCAGAGGGAGAAAAGTCTTTGGAAAATGAAAGCGACGTTGATGCCATTGGTAGTTGGAGCCCATGGAACTGTCCCAAAATGCCTGGAAAAGAGACAGGGGTAACTAGAGATCAAAGGTAGAATTGAGACCATCCAGACTACTGCGCTGTTAAAATCAGCTTAAATTATAAGAAGAGTGATCGTGATTTGAGATGTACTGCTACTATGATTTTAGTGAAAACCTACCCGTTAAAAGTGGTGCTAAAAACTTGCAATAGATAAAAGAACAACAACAAAGAATCAAAACTCGAGAGATTTAGTAGGAACAGATTCAAATTGCTTCGCTAAAAAAATTAAAAGAGCCAAATTCTTGAAAGAATCGAAATTCTTCAGAGAGCATCATTATTAACATCAGCAAGAAAAATGAACATAAACATTTTACTGGGTCTTTGCTAACACACATGGTTTCTGACGAAAATCGAATATTATTATAAGTGATAAAATCCAATGAATTCAAAAAGATATCCACAACTACCACAACCAATAATAATAATAATAATAGGGATACTTCAAGCGACAAACTCGGGAGATTGTACGTGGAAAGAGCTGGACATGGCTGTAACAGTGAAACCTGAAGAGTAAAGCTGAATCTCTTATAATTACAGTACAAAATAATGCCCTATGGATCAATTATATTAAAGTGAAAATTGATCATACGCTACTGAATTGCAAGTGTTGTCGATGAGAGAAATGAAACGATTAATCACAAAATAGGTGAAAGCTGCAAATTCGCATAAAAGGAGTATAAGGGGTGGGAAGAAGATCCACTGAAAATTTGATCATTCTAAAAATAGTACATGTATAAACCAGAATCTGTCTTAAAGAATGAGACACAAAAAATTCTCTGGGATTTTGGGATATAAACGATCACTATTTCCCGTTTAGAAGACCAGACCAAGTGTGAATTGACAAAAAACATGTCATCTAGAGAATATTATCATACCAAATTCATTTTTATACAAATGATCGGTTCTGTTTCAAACAATAGTTTAGCATAAGTGTACAGTTTAATTGTTAAAATACATTTGTATTTCAAGTTATTCAGTTTAGTCAAACAGTTCTAATTCAAACAATTTAGTTCAGTATAAATATAGTTTTTGTTTACACAGTTAAATGTCAAAACAGTTCTATTTCGAACAATTCAGTTTAGCGTAAGTGCGCAGTTTAGTTCTATATAACTCATAGATAGGACCCTAGCAGGTGATACCACTCCGTGCCAGCGTGGACCTGAGAGCGATAGCAATAAAGGGATGCTCCGCATTCCTCCAAACTCCAGCATTACTGATACCTTACCATCAGATTGTTTTGTGTCATATCCAGGAACTACAGCCCCGACCAACTGGACAAGAAAGTCAAACGGAGCAAAAACAAAATCTAGGAAACAGAAATGGGGAGAAAAGTAACTGTAAGAATATTCCAAGTGATTAACTGGTGAAATCTCACACGAGAAAACATGGTTACACTAGGGATACCAGAAAGAGAAACTGAATCTCTTCTAATAGCTGCACAAAATAACGCCCTCAAGACCAATTATATTTAAGCGAACATCGATAATATGCAAAAGAATAGCAAGCATATGTTACGTGATGACAAAGACGATAAAAATAATCAGAAAATCAGAGACACGACTGAGTAGGAAAGGTGATCCACTGGGAGTATGCAAGAAGTTGAAATTTGACCATATGAACAAATGATATATGCACTAACCAGGATCCATCTTGGAGAATGAGACCCATAAATTTCTCAAGAATTTTGGGATACAAACGGATCTCCTAATCCCGACCTAGTGATAAATAACACACACACACACACACACACACATGCACACCAAGGAGAACTTGCCGTAAAGTGAAATTTGCCATCCAAGCAGACCTCAGAGTGAAAATCAAAGAACCAAGAGAGCCCGTGAAATCTGAAGGTGAGTGTGATATCTATTGTAAATGGCGCGCATGGATCGATCCTCAAGACTAAGAGAAGGGAGACCATCCAAGCTACAGCATAGTTGAGATCGGCCAGAATACTGAGAAGAGTTTGGGAGACCTGAAATGAAAACCCATCATTTAACGCTGGTGTGACAAACTCGCAACAATAATAATAATAATAATAATAATAATAATAAGAAGAAGAAGAAGAAGAAGAAGAAGAAGAAGAAGAAGAAGAATGAGACGCAAAAAATTCTCTAGGATTTTGAGATACAAACGATCTCCAAATCCCTGCAAGAAGACCAGACTTTGCATTAATCGATAGGAAAACATAAGTTACCATTTAACCGTTTAACGGATTTTGCAGTGCCAGCATACTACTGAGTGTTAATCAAAGAAAGTGAAAAGATAGACAAATATTTGGACCTTGCCAGAAAAGTCAAAAGGTAGTGAAATATGAGGGGGACAGTGATACCAATTGTAGATGGAATAGTGGGAACAGTCCCCAGTAGCTTGGAAAGAGTACTGGGGGATTTGAAAATCAGAGGAAGAATAGAGACAATCTAAACCATGGCATTATAGAGATCCGCCAAAGTACTCAGAAGAGACCAGGTGACCGAAGGAAACTAGCAGTCAATCAGACAGTGAAAGACTATTTGCAAACGCTGGTGTGAAAACTTATAAAGAGTGAAAGGGAAACGTATATTGGAAGTGGACACCATCAAACAAGTGGTGATGAAAGAAAAAAAGTAAAAAAGGAGAACGAGAAAGCTACTCGAAAACAAAATATATTGCGGGAACCTTATCAAAGGGATAAATAACTCGGCAGTTCCCCTCGTAAGATAATCTGGACTATTCTTGAAGTGGACAAGAGAAGAACTTAAATGGACCAAAAAACAAGTAAACTCATGACGATGCATAAGGCCACACATCCCAGAAATGAAGTTCACTGATCAAATGTGTCAAAAAAAGGAGGAAGATGACTTGCCAGAATTGAAAACAGCGTTGACGCATCGATACAACGATTCGAAGACAACATCGAAAAGCACGAAGGAAGAATGATTACAGCCACCAGAAGCGATACTGACAATACGAAGATCTGCAAAACGGAAATAACCAGAAAACAAAGATGGGAAGAAAAACTCGATGGACATTTTAAGGGACTAACAAGCGATATCTCACACGAGAAAATATGGACGTGGCTAAAAAGGGAGAACCTTAAGAGAGAAACAAAATCTCTTCTAATAGCAGCACAAAACAGCGTTATAAGTACTAATCTTTATCAACGCAAGAATAGATAAGGCGCAACAAAACAGCAGATGTAGGTTATGTGGTGATAGAGAGGTAAACGTTTAATCACATAATAAGCGAATGCAGCAAATTAACACAGAAAGAGTATAAGACGAAACACGTCTGGGTGGGCAAGGGGATTCACTGGGAGTTGTGCAAGAAATTGAAGTTTGACCATACGAACAAATAGTATATGCACAACCCAAAATCTGTCCTGGAGAATGAAACACACAAAATCCTCTGAGATTTTAAGATACAAACGGATTGCGTAATCTCGGCCAGTCGACTAGACCTAGTAAAAATCAACAAGAAAAAGAGAACTTGCCGAATTGTGGACTTGGCTGTCCCGGCTGACTCCAATATAAACTGAATGAAAGCGAAAAGAAAAGTTAAGTACCTGGATCTTGTTAGAGAATTGAAAAAGCAGTGAAACATGAAATTGACGGTGATACCAATTTTGAGGATTTGTACAAGGACTGGTGGACTTAAAAATAAGAGGGCGAGTGGAGACCATCCAAACTACAGCGCTATTGAGGTCGGCTAGAACACTGGAGACTTGAGGAGACTTGGTGTCACTCAAACTTCAGTGAGAAACCATCGTTTAACGCCGCTGTGAAAAACTCGAAAAGGAGTAAATAATAATAATAATAATAATAATAATAATAAAAAAATTGAATAAAACTAATGAAAAGGATTAGTAAATGATATAAAAGAATTTTCTTCCTTATTTACAAACAGCTGATGACTGTCTCCATATGACCGAATAAATCTACTATTCTTAATTCGTTCTAGTTTTCACTTTAGTTTTCAGTCGTTCCCGAAAGAAATTTTGAATAAAAAACAATGCAAAATTTACAGAAGTGATGATGAACGTATTAGAGAGAGAGAGAGAGAGAGAGAGAGAGAGAGAGAGAGAGAGAGAGAGAGAGAGAGAGACTGATGCGTGGACAAACTGAGTGGAAAAAAGAAGAAAAAAAGAATATTGAAGAAAATGTTGTAGGAATGTTTTGAAGAAGAAATGTATACGACCAGTGATTGATAGGCAGATAGATGGAACGATTCAGTTTCTTTATTTAATGGCCGATCAACCTTGTAGAACAGCAACAAGACTATTTAAACCATAACTGGTGGAGGGGGCGGGGACGGACGTGGAGAGAAGGGAGTTCATACCTTTCCCAAAGATATTTATCTGAAAGTGAACGTATCAGCGCGACTGGAATTCACACGTTTACTTCGAAGCTTCTGTCCAGCATTTTGGCCATTACGTCAAGGAGACTGCCCTAAATAGATGGTTAGATTGATATAAAAAGATTGAGATCGATAGATAGACGAGAAAGAAAGAAGACCGATGAAAATGCATTTAGTAAAAAGTCTGAAAGATCTTTGAAAGTTATTTTATATTACAATTTATGATTATAACAAATTGATAGCAAACACAAAAAAGGAACTTAGATTCGTTTCAGAAAAAAGATCCTTGCTTATTCCATCTAAGTTAAAAAAAAAGTCCTGTTACTCATTTAACTCTGACCGTGAGAAGCAATGGAATTTATAGCTTACAATATTATACTTGTGAGGGATACTTGAAAATACAAGGGCGTAGATGACTGGTTGAATGTGGGATGGCTCGATTTGAAAGAATAAAAAAAAAAAGAGAGAGAGAGAGAAAAAGGATAATGTTTTCATTCTGAAAATTCAAAATATTAAGCAAAACTTTTCGGCATTCAATCAACCCTGGTGAAATGTTTCCTCAATTGTCCTTTACATTCAGATGTTTCCTCTTGAAAAGTCATCCTCTTTCTTTTCTCGTTTATCTTTATGTCTCTCTATTTGTCTCTTTATCTCTTTTTTTTTTTTCATTCCTTTATATTTTTTTTCTTTCGTTTGTTCTTTCTTTCTATCACGCCTCTTTTGGGAGCTATTTTCTTTCTTTCTTTTCTTTCTTTCTTTCTTTCTTTCTTTCTTTCTTTCTTTCTTTCTTTCTTTCTTAATGTTCACTTTTCTTTTCCTATAATTCTCAACAGGTTCTCTTCATTCCTCCTTCCCACACTTTTCTTTCTTTCTTTCTTTCTTTCTTTCTTTCTTTCTTTCTTTCTTAATCGTCACTTTTCTTTTCCTATCTTTCTCAACAGGTTCTCTTCATTCCTCCTTTCTTTCTTTCTTTCTTTCTTTCTTTCTTTCTTTCTTTCTTAATCGTCACTTTTCTTTTCCTATCTTTCTCAACAGGTTCTCTTCATTCCTCCTTTCTTTCTTTCTTTCTTTCTTTCTTTCTTTCTTTCTTTCTTAGCTTTTCTTTTCCTATCTCTGCTTTATTCATCTCATCCCAGTTCTACGTCTACTATACTCTCTTTTTCTTCTTTTTCTCCCATTTTTACTCTTTATTTCTCTCTTTCTGTCGTCCCTAATTTCTTTTTCTTTAACTTTCTATATTTGTCTTTCTCTATCTCTCCTACTTCTTTCTTTCTCTTCTTTTCATTCCTCATCCTCAGACTAACTCTATTCTTCGTTCATTTTCTTTCAGCTCCCTCCAATTCTATACATTTATCTTCGAATACAAATTTCTAATAATCTTCTTTCTATTTGTAGTCTGTCTATCTATCTACTTATAAAATCCGAAATACGCACGCAGCAAAAATGATATCCATTGTCATCGCTAAAAACTTAGACAGTTGTCGATATTCGAATCCCTATGAAAAATAAATTTCCCATTGAGTAAGTTAACATCTTTCCTTGGAAAAGTTTATGCACCAGTCAACTTCTAAAATCTGATTTGTAAAGGTACTTATTTGTCTTCCCGTCAAGTCAAATCTGATTTAAGGTCATTGTATGCCGAGCGTTTCACATATTTACCTGTGTGTGTGCTGGCCTAAGGACAAGTGCTTTGGAAGCAAATAAGAACGGACTGAACACTAAGGCAATCAATTAGAGTACGAAGACCCCAAGTAGCAAGAAGTCCTCGAGAAATAAAAGTCTCATTTTTAAGTGAACTGTGTATTATAGATGAAATGTTTTAAAACTATTGCAACTGTTATTTCAGTAGATTCTACGAGATAGCTTATACATTCATCGCAGCACTATGTAGCACATCAAATAAAGCACACCAAAATATTCCTAAATATTTTTTTAAATTTAGAACTTAAGAAACAAACTTATGCAAAAAATAATGGTAATGTGCGTTGATTTAGGGTCTAAAAACAGGTTTTTCTACAAAGATCCAGATAGAGTTGTCTGAGACTAATAAATCTTTCGCTATGAAGAGCCAATAACATGTTTAAAAGGAAATGAACATTTTTCTACATTCACTTTTGACTTTACAAAATTGCTTGAAACAGTTTCTTTTAGTTTTGTACCCGATTTTTCCGATTAAAAAAAAACAAGTTTATGATATTTTGGTGAAAACTTTCGATTATCTCCCCTTCTATCATCTGCTTCCAATAAGCACTTTAAACTGTTCGTTAATTTTCTGACTGCAACAAGAGATAAAAAGGATTAATGACATTTTTTATTATTACTTTTTTCTCATAAAATTATCACTTTAAACGATACAAAAAGTAAGGAGTGATTTATTTAAAAAAAAAAACATGTCCGAACTGCCCCATTCCTTCTAATGATTATGTGTCTTCTAACAAAATGAAATTATGTTTAATTATTGGATTTAAGTGCCGATTCCATATAAATTCGATTACAGTTTGAATATTGTTAACCTTATATATATATATATATATATATATATATATATATATATATATATATATTTGATAAAAGTAATATACAAAAAAATTAAAAATGAATACTGAATATATTGTCATCCACACACAGACTGTTTCGTTGTATCGCAACTCATTAGTATGGATAGACGTGAGATGCTTTCAGCTGGGATCGAAACCTTTACGTCAGAAGAGATCTCTGCGGCGTGTGAGCCATGGGCAAAGGAGGGATAAGCGAATTAAGTTATCATCTAACATAATATCTTTGGAGTATAAAACTATAATGTTAGATTTCTGCAAACATCGCAATGTTGTTTTTTTTTTACATGATTTTGTATACAGTTCTTTTTCTTTTCTTTTTTTTTTTCAGGTCGTTCAGCGATGCGACAGAAGAACACCGGGCAACAAATGAATTTTTATTTTTTGCAGTTATTGGTCCAGAAAGGAAAAACAAAACTTCGTTGCAAGCACTTGAAATGCTTAAGCAAGTACAAAGAGATGACAATATGTCGTGCTCACATGTTTTTGAAAAACACAAGTGGTTCAAAGAGGGCAGCGAGGACATGAAAGTGGGTAAGGTAGGCAATAAGCGGCGATCATCAGTTGACTGTTGAAATGATCGCAAATCAGCTGGACATAAAAAAAGGACAGTTTGGAAGATCATCACTAAAGGTTTAGTCAAAATTGGTTCCAAGACTGCTAAATGATGATGCTGGTATGACAGTACATCATCGGGCGTCTTCAAACTGAACCAGATTTGCTTCTTAGAGTTATCACAGCTGACGAGACATGGATTTTAAGTACAACCTAGAGAGCAAGCAGCAGAGCAATTAGTGGAAGTCTCTGATCTCACCAAGGAATGCGAGAGAGTTAAAGTCATATTGATCCCATTCTTCAGTGTACTGAGTTCTTGCAAAAGGGCCTGATGATCAATCCATTCTACAAGGAGATTCTGCGGCGTATGCTTTGCCGAGTATGCGAGAAGTGACGAGAGTTGTAGCAGAACAAACTGTGACTGCTTCCCTACAGCAATGCAACTGCTCACAACGCACTAAGCATTCGGCAGTTCCTGACCGAGAGGAGCATCGCTGTAGACGAACAATCTCACTATGCACCAGATCTTGCTCAGTGTGACATTTTTTTCCCGCTATCTCAATGGGATCATCAACCCGTTTTGAAGGCGTGGAGGGCCCCTCAAGAGGGCCGTAAAGACGAAGCTGACGAGCATCTCAGAAGAATCCTTCCAGAAGTATATTGAAATGTGACAGACAAGAATTAGAAAGCGTATTGGTCCTAAAGGGAATTACTTTGAAAGGAAAACCATGTAATTTGAGTCTAAAATTTAAATAAATCTCGTTACTTTTTAGACACACTTCATATTATATAAGATGGTCTGCTCTTTTTCCTTTTCATTTGTAGGTCTTATTTTTGTGAAATAATAAATTCATCGAAAAATCCATTTCAATAGTGAAACATTCCTGTTTGATTTTCTACATTTGTCTTCTTTTTCTACTTAACTGTCGGATTTCATTCAATACTTTAGCACACACACACACACACACACGTATATATATATATATATATATATATATATATATATATATATATATATATATGCATTTGTATGTGTTGATTTCCATTTTTCAGACACACATATACACACACGCATATATATATATATATATATATATATATATATATGCGAATGTGTGAGTGTGTGTGTGTGTGTGTGTGTTAAAGGATGGAAATATATTCTTTTCTACCAACTCACAATAATGTAAATTTATTTAAATATCACAATTCTAGGGTGAATATAAGTTAATATACTTTGCAAAAATATTTTCTGATATTTTTTTAAATTTAGAAAAGTTACAATCGTCGTAACTTTATTTAAAATGATTATAAAGGGATTAGTTGCCATTTAAATTCTGTATATACCACACATACTGCATTTTATTCGTGCTTTGAAGCCTTCGAGAAGAACAAGGCTGACTGAAGAAAAGAAGTTTTAATATGACGTGAAGGAAGTTGTGTGGTTAAAAGTAAAGCTGAACTGGAGGTGATGGAAAGCAAGAAAATGTTCAAATTTACGTAGACATATCCACAAAGGGAACTTTCCACCTTGTCGACGGGCGTCATGAAAATTCCATCAAGGAATCGTTGATATAGCTAATATCAAAAAAAGAATCGTTTGAGCTCAAAAGCATCTCCAGTTTGTTTTCTCGTTGAAAAATTGTAAAACGATTTTTTAAATGGTTTTAAGAGAAAAATAAACTATTTGAAAAGAAGAACAGTTTAATTTCTTGTAGTGTTGCTGGGGAGACACTCATTTTGAAACATTGGAAAATTTTGTCTTCAATGCAAAACACCTGTATTCACACTTATTAACTTAAGATAATGTTTATTAATGTATTTGAGTTAAAAGCAAAATCTTTTTCATCCCCGCCTTCTATCCATGGTTTCCTTACAACAGTTCCAGTTTCATACAATGAAAACGAGAAATAAACAATTCATATATTTTACTAAATTATAGACTCAAACTCAAGAATTGAAATGCTGCCAATTTCGATATGCCAAAAATAAACTGTGATTCCTTTAATTGATAAAGAGAAAGTCTCGAATGAAAAAAAAATAATAAAAGAACTAAAATATCAGACGTAGAAATTAAAAAGATTTGCTGGAAAAACAAAAATATGTCACACAACTTTTATAATTCTACATTAATTTTATTTATTTTATCTTATTATTGTTTATTGCTGTTCATCTATTAATGAGCGATTTTTATCAATTAAAGTCTATAGGAGATTTGCATGTATAGGAGGGAATTAATTTCCTACGTTCAAAAAGAATAGTATGCGATATAAACATCTGTTGGCAGTTTTTTGAAACATATGCCCCAGCAATAAGATAGAGCTTAGAATATATGACCCTGAAATAAGGTAGGGTTTAAAACATCTACCCTAGGAATAAGGTAAGGCTTGGAACATATGCCCCAGCGATAAGTTAGGGCTTGGAACAAATGCCCCAGCAATAAGATAGAGCTTAGAATATATGACCCTGAAATAAGGTAGGGTTTAAAACATCTACCCTAGGAATATAGGAATAAGGTAAGGCTTGGAACATATGCCCCAGCGATAAGTTAGGGCTTGGAACAAATGCCCCAGCAATAAGATAGAGCTTAGAATATATGACCCTGAAATAAGGTAGGGTTTAAAACATCTACCCTAGGAATAAGGTAAGGCTTGGAACATATGCCCCAGCGATAAGTTAGGGCTTGGAACAAATGCCCTAGCAATAAGGCAGAACTTAGAACATATCAAATGCTGACGAAGGTTTGCCACTATATGGGATTAGATGTAAAAAAATGATTGTAACAATGATTTATTCTAATTAATATGAATAGATGCTTGAATGAAAGTCTTCATTATTATAAGATATGGACAAGATTTTTAGTTAGAGTCTAGCGAAATATAATTTTAATATTCTGTCAAATCTGATGATTTAAAAGTCTGGTGAAATGCTTATACATAAATCACTGCTTGGTTAAATGCCAGGGGACGACTTATACACGGAAGTGACTGATATAAGCGTTTATACAATGGGTATTTGTTGGTAATAATATGAAAAACTTTGTAGAAAATGCAGACTTTGGAATTTCAGTTGAGAAAAGAATTTGTGTGTGAGTGTATCGGCGTGTGTGTGTGCGTGAGAGAGAGAGAGAGAGAGAGAGAGGGGTGGGTGGGGAGAGAGGGAGAACGAGAAGATGAGAAAAAGTAAGAAAGATTGAAAGGATGAAGGGATCATTGAGAAAGTGAGAGAATGTGATAGAAGGAGAAGTAAGAGTAGGTGGGAAAATGAGGGACATGTGTGAGTGAAAAAGGAAAAGGTAACACGTGTGTTTGCGGCTGGACGTACGCGTTCTCTCATCTGCCGGTGACAGAGCGGCTGCGTTTGCGCATGCGCAATTTTTCGATTCCCTGCACTACTAGCGAGAGAGTGTGAGATGATATCATATGATCAGTACTGAAAGGCAATAAATGATCGACAAAAGCGATTTTTTTTAGGCGGACAAAAACAATCGACTTAAGCAAGAAAGCATTTTCGTTTTTATTTATTTATTTATTCAAATAGGTTTTCTTTCTTTACGTTTTGAGGAAAATATCTGAATTAAAATTCAACAGATAATTTATTACAAAAAAGTTAGAAAAACGAGGTGAGAAGACTAATCACTTTTCAACTTAATTTTCTCCATCCATCCATCCATACATACATACATACATACATACATACATACATATTCATAAGGTTGTTTGCTAATACACAAAAACGCAAACACACACACACACACACACACACATATATATATATGCACACACACACACACACACACACACACACACACACACACACATACATATATGTGTGTGTGTGTACACACTAAGACATACCTGTGCAAAAAAGAAAACTGACATTTTCGTCAAATCTTGTGCAATCAACTCTTATTTTGTTGAATAAAAATCTGATGATTATGATATGCAGCGAATCTTCTAAGATTGTTATCAAGCATATTAGAAATTATTGATAGTCTTTTTGGAGAAAATTTAAAGTAAAACAAGTTCATTAATATCATCATTTGACTTTTCTTCATTAATCAAATCTAATTTCGATTTTTCTTAATTAAAAGGTAGTTTCATGTTATAACTGTTTAAGATAAAAAAAAAAAGTGTGTGTGCTTGTGTATACTTGTGGGCGAGTGTGTGTGTGTGAGTGTGTGTGTATGCGTGTGTGTGTAAGTGTAAGTGTAAGTGTGTTTGGGTATGTGTGTGTGTGTGTGTGTGTGTGATAGTCAGGATTTATGTAACGTTAATCCTCGTAGGAAATGAACTGGACTCGCCGAGTTCAAATCCTGAATGCAGGTGTTTGCCTTTGACTTTGTGTTAATGATCTTGGTAGAAGCATGAATCCATCTCTTCTACCTTGAGTTATAAATAATTCGACTGGCTGGACTCTTTTGCTTTGATAACGTAACCATTATTTGAGCAGAAAAATATCTGAATTCAAAACCTAAGAGGTACTGTTCGGAATATTTGATATATTGGTGCACTACTGAAAATCAAAAACTGGGACTAGTTCTATACAAAATTTTACCACTAGAAACAAACCCCTTGTGTTGTTCAATTTACTAAAGCTTTGGCTTAGGTAATGGTCTTCATCAAATTGACAGACGAACATTATTATTATCATTGTCAGGTCACTCGAAGAGTGCTATTGGTACCATGTAACCCAGTACTACATGCTGCGTGGTCAAATGATCGACTACTAACTCGGTTCTCCCCGCCAGATTTACCCGATGAAGAGAATGGCAACACATAAAAAACCTTTTGAGAGCGAATGAATCTTTTCGTGGTACACTTAAGTCCTAATGGATACCAAGATTTTCATAAATTATCCAAGGGGAAGTCACTCTGATATAAAACTGAAAACGATAAGTCGGTAATTTTTAAAAGCAATTGTCGAGAAGGACACGCTGATGTAAAACCTACGGCCCCAATAATATTAATTGATGTAGATTTTCTCTTTTTTTATACATGATATTGAAACTTAGTCAGTGAGACTAACTTAGTTAACCACTTTTTATCGCTATAGAAAGATTCAGACGCAGATATTGCATGATATCACAGGATTGTAACAAAATAATGTTATACGGGAAATTCAAGTTTGTGCGTGGATTTATGTGTGTTATTTTGGTTACAGAGAAATTTAAAGGGAACCCACAAAGCAAATTGACCCGATGAATAGACATACAGTTTGCCTAAATTGTGACCCTAGTGACAAAACAATAATAATCTGCAATCTCTCTTTATTATTATGATACAACGATGATGTATTTAATAAATGAATAAGGTAAATGACTATGTCCAGCTGTGTCAGTCTACAGTAGCCGAAGAGTGAAACTATCATTCCTGTTTCAAAATCTCTTTTCAAAAAGTCCAAATTTCATGCAACAGTTGAGCTTGTTTTCATTTAGAGGAAAGTCCTGATTTCTAGAAACTTTTTTATCTGACAACATCCAGATTTAATTGTTTACAGTTTCGAGTGTTGATCAATAGGTTCCTTCCCGACATTGGATTTTACAAGTAGACGATTGCAGACTAGTGAGATATAACGTTAAACAAGGGAAATGATTAGCAAACATAATTTTAGAAACTAATGGGGGAGGATGAATGAAATTGGTACCCGAACATTTTCGAGAACTACTGAGATCCTAACCTGAAATTAACTTTGGTAAACCGAATAAAAGACAACAAAATTAAGGTCTACTGACTAATTAGAAAATTAAAATAATTTGTAATCAAAAGTTTTGGAAAAACTTATCTCGCCGCTCACCGATATTAGGAAAGGTATTTATCTAAATGGATAGATGTTTTATGCTATGAGGTAAAACCCATATGTTAGTTTCAATAGGTGAAGAGTCTGAAGTTTTGATTTGAGACTCTTCACTAAAGTAGAATGAGGCATTTACTAGGCTGATATTGCGGCACTTGAAGTTGACTGCTATTTTCTCGGGGTTTTAAAAAAAAACAGATCAGTGAAAATTAACCTCAAATGTTGCTATGCCAGCCTAGTAAATACCTCGTTCTACTTTAATATAAGGTCCCAAATCTGCATATAAGTTTAATCTATCCAGTTAAGATCAGTTGTTTGACTGTTATCACCGTCGAAACAATTTCCGGTTGTGAGTATCGAGACGTTAACTCTCAACCCTCACGATGCAGCGCTAAACAGATTGTCCCTGAATTTTTGTATTCTGGAATTTTAGGATCCATTAATTGTTTTCAAGTTCAACAATAGCCTTCCGGGGAAGTCCCCACGTGATAGTGGCTAATGCACTGTACTGCAACCTCGAAGTAAGCTAGTTCAAACTCCTTTGGTGTTTTTACGTTCCCCTTTGGACAAATGCCACTTGGGAAAGGTATAAACCTCCTTGTTCCCTCGGTTATGGGTTGGATAGTTTCACTGTTGTTCTTTTACAAGGTTGATATGCCATAAAAACAAAGAGATCAAACCAAACCTAAAACTCCTCGTTATCATAATTTATCTTCTATCATTCAATTAAATTTAGTCCTTCAGTCATTTCATCGCAGAGTCGCTACAAACCAAAATGCAGTCCATCCAATAAGTAATGTTTAGTATTTTCGATCAACTTTTTAACTGGTGGTTTTTCACTGAAGTTTGAGTGAGAGCAAATCTCTTTACCTCACCAGGACTCATCTAAATAATGAAGATGATCTTAATAATGGTCTGGATGATTTTTATTCTTCCTTTGATCTTCAGTTATCTGGCATCATCGCCACTGACATGTTCCACAATTTTTGTTTTCAGCTCTCTGATTTTGGCACAATGCAAAGAATTTCATCGATGTAAAGAAATATAAAGATATATCAGAACTCTAATGTGTTTCTTCCAAGTCTCAACAATTTGTGCAGTGATAAAAGTTAACAGACCATCTTCAAACAGTATCTAACTCCAGGACACAAAAAAAAATAACCATTTAATCAATTGATTGATTGACTGATAAATTGATTTTAGCAGGTTATCTCAGGATTTTTATGCCGAGAAGTCACGATTTGCCGACATTATTATCAACATTTTTTGTGCCGTTGTTTCTGAAGAGATTTTTCGTACACTATTATTTGAAGTCAAGTATTCTTATCAAATACATATTATTACATCGTTTCAAATCATTATTTCTATTAATTAATTGATATTCGTTTGTACGCAGTTATATGGCTTCAAATAACTTATAATAATAATCCTCTGTAAATAATTATAGCTTTAAGCAACTATTCTTAATATAAGTAATTTAGTTATATAGTATCAGATGTTCTCGTCTAATATAAATAATTTTCCAGATCTATTCGACCCATTTATGGAACCATAACATATACTCTTCCTCCAGGACTGAATAAGTCTGAAAATAAAGGGGAACTGCTAATTCCCCAGATCTCCAGAACTGAAGCCTCACCACCATATGTAGTTTAGTGTCATACACAGGACACCTTTTTTTAGGAGTAAGACTGGCGTGATGGTTACCGTTTGAGGGAATGAAATCAACGACCTAAGTTCAATGGCTGGACGAAGCTGCTAGCATTTCCCATAGTGTTAATAGCCTTGGGAAAGATATGAAACTATCCCTCTGGTTATGGGTAAACAGCAAGACAGACAGACTCTTTAACCTTGGTATGCCAACCGATCTAGAAGAACGAAAACTCTGAATTCAAACCAACAGTACCCCGCTTGAAAATTGACCGTGAGTCGCATCCTACTGGTGGCAGAGGGACTGATTATAGACCCAGAGCACACCTATATTTTTGGTGAGGAATTGTCCCTCAGTAATAGATGCCATCGACAATTTTTTCAAACGGTTTTAACCAGATTAGCAGTTACAATTTAATCCCAAAGAAAATATATGGGCAAATATAGAGACTGAATTATTTGGAAGAAAATTTGGGAACATCGACCAGCTTTGAGAAACAGTTTGAGGTGAATAAAACAAAATTGATTCAGGACTTTGTGAACCATTATCAAACAGTTTGCCCATACTACTAAGTGTTCTAAAGAAAACAAATTATGTTAGATAATTTTTGCTATAGGCTCTACTCAACTCTATCAATAAAATAAATTGCCATTCGCATTGCATAATGGTTAAAATGAATCTTCTATGCATTATAAAAAAAACACCTGACCAGAGTTATTTGATTTGACGTCTTCCTGAAAAAAGAAGGAGCATCTTTCTGGATTTAATGCGAAACTGAATTGTGTAATCTTTACTGACTCGAGACTTGATACCAACCATTTACGAATTAACTGGAACGAAAGTTCTTTTTGACAAGTTTATTTTCTATATTGCCATGTAATATTCATGCCTCACAAATAACATTCACTGTTATATAAAACTAACGTAAAAAACAGTCATTTCATTGCTTTACCATCCATAAATGATTTTACCCCAAATGATACTTTTTTATAAAAAGTTCAGGTTCTTCTAAACAAAAAATAACAAGATTTTATTATTTCTAAAAGAAACTTTTACACCCCAAACATTAGAAGATATTATTTAGTACTAAACTCTCCAAGACTGAAAATCTCTCGGCAAAAAAATGGTATGTGTAGCGGTATTTGTCGGCCGTCCCACCAACCAGAAGAGTGTGACACAATGCCTTTTTAAGGTGTGTCCGAGCGCAAGGCCGTAGCCCAGACACGCCCAGCATTCCCAAAAATGCCTCAGGCCCCGTCGGCATTCCCCTAAAGAGGGGCGCCTCTTTATATATATATATATATATATATATGCGTGTGTGTATGTGTGTGTTTGTGCGCGCACGCGCGCGTGTGTGCACGTGTGTGTTATTTTATTTAATTTAGAAAACAATTAAAATCAAATGCAACTTTCGATCCTCGATGATAGTATATATATATATATATATACATATATGAAAACTTTATCTGAAATATAACTAAAGAAAAACACTTTCTTCTTATTATTTTTATATACTTCCACTCGGACGGCTTTAGATGTAAGTTCATTATTGTATTTTGTCAACGTTTTCTTAAAGATATTCGAGATTATTTTTTTGTTGGTCTTGTCGTGTTAAACACACAAACACACACACACACACGCCCGCGCGCGCACACACACACACGCGCACACACATACACACGCACACACACACTTCCCCATATACGTTTTTTTCTTTTTCAATCGTTTGTTTGATTCTCAATGGGGTCCGACACTTGTGACCTTGGGAAGATAAAAATTGTAAAAAAAAAATTGACACAAAAAAAAAGTAAAAAAAAAGAAACAAGAAAAGCCAAATCAGTTTCATATCTATCGTTATGTACAGCGTCATTGCGAACAGGATTGAGACGGAAAGACGAAGTTCATACAACTGCTTCGATACAAATTCCTTAGAAACTTTGAAAATCTCACATGGATTATATTAATATAATCCTGGACGTATTTACACATACACACACGTATATATATATATATATATATATATATATATATATATTCTATTGAATTTAAGAACCTTTTGGGTTCTAATTAGAAAGGCGTGAAGGATACTAGTTAGAATTTCTTAAGTCTTTTATAGCAAAAATTTCGATGAGCAAAACAAAACGAAACAAAAAAAGACGTTCAGGGTGGATATTGACACCTGCTCCAAAAATATCCTTCAGCTGAAACTTGGAGAAGAAATTGCTTTGTTCTATGAGTTATAGCATTATAGGCGTATGCCTCGAATCTCTCTCTGTCTCTCTCTCCCTCCATCTCTCTCTCTGTGTCTCTGTCTCTCGCTCTCATTATATATGTATATATGTATATATATTGAGCCGAAGAAGAGAGAGAAAGAGAGAGAGAGAGAACATATTCGTGCATGTAGTTGTTCTGTATTTACCAAACCAGTGATCAATGTTTATAGTCTGCTTTTTAAATAAGAACCGCCCTCTTAGCCTGAAAGTCTCACCCAACATAATATTCTTACTCAGTCCTCATGCGGCCCAATGCCAAGAAAAGTAGACTTAATAGATAAATAGTTATTTAATAAGCTTACACACAGTGAGAATCGGAATCACTTAACCAGCGAATCTATTTGTAAGAATGACTTGATTTAGTTAGTAGTTCTAACTTACATCATTACCAAGGTTCCCCCAGTATACTTAAATATGTGTGTATGTGTGTGCTTGTTATATTTGTAGGTATATGGTAAGGTTAGGTTTCTTTATTTAATGCCAAATGCACTTGATTATTTAAAGCCAAACCCATCGAGAAGAATAGTTGGGGGGGGAGTACAATTTAACCCATGGCAAGGGGGAAGTAAGGGGATTCCTAGCTTTCTCAAGGTTATAAGTTGGAAAGTAAGCGTCATCGGGTGCGTGGGGTTCAAAATCTCTACGATGTCACAGTCCAGCGCATTAGCCACCACATCACGGGGACTTACCCATGTATGCGTGTGTGTGTGTGCGCGCGTATGCCAGTTTGTTTTGAGTTGTGTGCGTATGTATGCATATATGTACGAGTGTATTTACGCACGTGTGTTTCAATGGATGTATGCATGGTTGAGTGTGTTAATGAGTTGGTGAAAGCCCGCAGCCAAATGATAAAAATAAGTTTATTCTACGAAACAATTTTTTGTTTTTCAACATAATCTCCTTCATTGTCAACCTATTGAGTTGATACGTGGACATAAATCGAAATTCTTAGCTCAAGAAATACACACACACACACACACACACACACACATATATATGTATATATATGTACACATGTATATATCATGGATATATACAAACACACATGAATATTGATTTAAGGCTGGCCAGGTGTGAGGCCGTAACAATATTTGACTTTAATCGATGATAATAGTTTTTAACTGTTGAGAATAAGAGTCTCAGTTTAGGATCAAACTTACTTCACTTATAACTGTATAGCAGGCTTTTAAACAAATGTACTTATTGTAGCAGAGATAGATAGATACATAGATAGAGATGCATGTCTTGAAGAGAGAGACAGAGAGAGACAGAGAGATCGGTATAGTCCTCATACTGAGCCAGGGGAATCGGCTATCAAACTTTTGGTGTTGGAGGACATCTAGTACACGAAACTGTTCTCATTCATATGAAACGCGAAAATGGACGAGGGAGAATTTCTACGATTCTAATACCTCCAGCAGGAGACCTTCTTATCATCTCGATTTCAAATCCCAGGACTATTACAGTTGGGGTGTCATTAAAATGAAGACCATAAGCCCCACAATACAAAAGAGTCACTGAATGCAGCCGCTGTGAACGATCCCTCAAAGCAGTAAGGCCAATTAAGGGGGTAATATCTCTTTCCGTTTTTTTATCTTACCGAATATGCGTACATTTTTTAAAGAAATATATTACTTTTTCAATTGCATATCTTTGATTTTCTTTATATTTTGTTCCTAATTACCCAGAGCATCTTATATATATATATATATATATAGGGTGGAACGATAAAATTGTCGCCCAAGAAAAGACGACATAATTCCATTTCCGTTTAATGAAAACCGGTTTTCTTTCTTTGTTGCAAACCATCTACTAGTAGGCCAGTTGTGTACAAATCCCAAGAGCGATAGAAGCCTTCGATCATGTCTGAAAGTGACATAATGTTCAACGAGCGAGATCGGAGATGCGCTGCTGTACAACCAGTGCTCTCTACCGATCCAAGTTATGACAACAGGACCATTGCCAGCACCCTTAAAATACAAATCTGGCTTGCCACGAATAACAGGGACGTGCCCAGGGTGATGAAAACAAAGTTTCCGGTTACGGTTATGATCTTTGGTGTGGTTTCTAGTAAGGACCACATCATGCCACCTCACATATTCGAAGTCGGCTTGAAAGTCAACACCAAAGTGTATCTGGATGTGCTGAAGGGTGTGTTGATCCCCTGGTGCAATAAGGTGGCCGGTGGCAGACCCTGGGTGTGGCAGCAGGACTCGGCGCCGGCCCACAAGTCCAAAGAGACCCAGGTTTGGCTTCAGAAGGAGTGCTACGACTTTGTACCCTTCTCTCTCTGGCCCCCTTCCTCCCCTAACCTGAACCCGCTGGACTACTTCGTTTGGTCATACGTCGAGAACATCACCAACATGACCTCCCACATCACCAAAGCCAGCCTGATCGCTGCCATCCGCCGAGTATTCGCTGATGTGACGGCAAATTGAACTAAAATCCCAAAATGGGACTTTATTTTCGCACGTGTGAAGACGGGGCAGGTTGGCACTTGATCCCCTACAGAAATAAGTCCTGTTCAGAGTTCTTTTCTCAGGCAGATAAGAACTGGCATATTACGTGAGGGAATAATTTAGGGCCAGACTGACCACCGCTGGCAAAGGGATCCAAAATTTCACACTATCACACACCCACCAGGCCGCTAAACTTCTTTCCCTTAGATAATAGAAGAATACGGGCCTATAGGTCTTAGTTGTAATAATATTAATGTTGCTGTAGTAGTAGTCGGTAACTCCGGTTTTCCGTGTGATACTTTAGGAATTAATAGGACAGTTCTAAGCAAGATAATGTAAGGCGAATAGAAGCTGAAAGGAAAGCATGAAATGATAACATAGACCACATGGTAAAATGAAAATACATAGGTTCTTTACTACGGTTATATATATATATACGTTCAAAGTGTCAAAAAATATATAATAGGATAGCCCATGAATATAAATGTCTTTTCCTGGCTTTTATCCTTTTTCAAATTGAGAGAGAAGAGTGGTAACAAAATTTGGGTGTAACGGAAGAATGTCCCAAAGTTACTTATCTTATTTTTTTGACGGGGTTCCACTGGAGAATTTCTCTTCTTTCACGGGCTAATAGACTTTGTACTGTTTTTAATGCTGGCTTGAAAGATTTAGGAGTCCTCCATGTCTCAGTTAGTCTTTTTGTCTTTAGCCCGGAGTAAAATGGCTATCGTCCGTCTGCCACGAGACTTGCTCAAAAACTCCCTTTTTTGTATTTACTTCCGTTGAGGGGAAGGGAACCCCACTTCCGTTTGGGGTCCCCCCCGCCAATCATTTGGCTTCATTTTCTCTTTCCCCTTCCGATGTCCGGCGACCCAAGGTCACTTAGGTGCAAACATCTGTGTGACCCACATTCATTTCTAACGGTCACTTTTTGACTGCTAGATAATTTTAGTTCAACGGGGGGAGAGTATCATTCCCACTTCCTCGTCTCCGTGAGCCATCACGTGACACTGAGCTCCCGCCGGCGCTTGTGGAAAAGGCATTCTCCTAGTTCCGGATCCGTATCGAGGTGGTGATTGAGGCTGAAGGTGGCTACATTGAATAGATGTCAGCTCTACTACATAATCAAGTTACCTGAATTGATTTTTTCAATAAAAGTTTTAAAATAAAGCTATAGTGTTGTTTTCTTTAGGACGACAATTTTATCGTCCCACCCTGTATATATAAGCGATGGACTGCGGAATCGGAGTAAGCGAGTTCGTACTCCAGTCTCACTATTACGTTCACTTTCGGGCAAATACCCTTGTGAAAAGTATGAACCCCCTTATCCTCCCAGCTATGGGTTAAATAGTACCACTACTGTTCTTCTAGGAGAAAGGCTTTAGCATTAAATAACCTACAAAGGTTGATATGCCATTAAACAAAAAAACCAAACCAAACCAATTAGACAGAGCAATAACTCACGACTTCGAGATTCCTGTACAAATATTTCGAAAACGTGAAACAAGAAGTTGTAAGTTATTATCCAGCCTTATTTTTGTAATTGTCAATATATAGTAATTTTGATCTGCATTGAAAGTTTTTGCTGTTTGGCGGTGCTTCTGGTGTCAAATTTAATATATATATATATATATATATATATATATATATATATATATACTTCCCCCACTCCGTTAGTTGAGCACTCCAGTGGGAGATTTGACGGGTGCCACATATGCTGAAAAGCAATAGCTCTTTTCATAAATTTAGCACTCCGGTAGCCGATAATGTATATGTAAAAAGTTATTCGTAAAAAGTTCCTTTACTTACGCTGAGAATGACGATGGCTTTTGGGTAAGAGTTCCGGCTGACTTTACACTGCAAAACATCCCGAAGATTACTAGAATCTGCGGTCATCTCCAAAACAAACCATATAGAACAAAGTCCAGGTTTTTACCAAATATCACCACATCTGGTGAACATCATACTGAACGAAAACAAAATCAAAATAGAAAACAGATAGGAAAAAGAAAAAACAAAAAAATCTACATTTTTTTTCACTCCGTGCCACTATACTTTTGAAAATCCTTTATGCTTTTCCTGATAATTTACCTCTTAGCCCTTCTTCACCCCGATTTCTACCCAGACACCACAATATAGAGAATTTTCTGTGACATTATATTATAGTCAATATTTTTTCCATGAAACAAGTCATGCCAAAAACCCGTTTCACACAAACCCTTCCCTATTTCTTTCTTATCAACCCAAAATCTATATCCACTTTCAAAACAAAAATCTTTAATGAAACCTGATACATTTGACTTTAAATCCCTCCCAACTTTTCCTGCTACAACTATACCCCCTCCACTCTCCTCACATGCTTTTAAATAGAAAAACTCAGAAAATAGTGTGTCTTGAAGAAGTTCGTGAAGATAAAATAAAACCCGAACGAAATATCTCACATCTAAATCTTAGTCAAGTGTTTGATTTATCCAACTATCCACATATTTCTATCGTATATATATATATATATATATATATATATATATATATATATATATATATATATATATATATATATATATACACGCACAACATTGGTAGGAATTGTTTGGACGTGTGTGCGTGTTTGTTAACATACTTACATTTGTGTCCATGCCTCCACTTTTGCCTCTAAATTCAATACTTCCCCTCCTCTTCCCACTCTTTTTACTCTAAATGTCAAAGATCTTTAGCGAAAATATCACTGTTTCCATAACGCGTATTTTTGCCATTTCCAATCGAGTGAATGCGTTTATTCATTTTTATAATCCTACTTGCCTCCAGTTGTGTAGAGATGTAATGGGAAAAATCAGTAATCAAACCACTTTATATAAAACCGATTGAAATGAAATATATTTTTGCTGATTGTTCAGTTGATTGTTGTTTTGATTTACTCAGCTCTCGTCATCTAGTTGCTTACAGTACCTGTTGTTTCTAGGTAGATATCCATCTAAGTACTGAGCTAGCTTATAACTGCTTAAGTTCAGTCATCTAAAGAGAACTGAGACTTTTGATGAGACTCAAAGTCAATTCATCGGTTTAGTTGATACAAATTTCTCAAATGATCACTTTTTCTATTATCACATTTATTAGATTATTATCTTAATGTTTATTGTTTTAACAAAACGTTTTGGTAAATATATTTTTACGGTTTCCCTCGTGGTTCTTAAAATTTTTAGATTAAGTTATTTTTTCATTTTCACATTTTAATCTTTTCACACATTAAACACTATTGACCATAAATAAGTACACCCCTAGTTATCTTTTAAATAAAAATCTTATTTTCTAAATCAAGGATTTTATCATTTATTGAGGAACGAGCCAGACATGCAGGACACTGCTGGAGAAGCAGGAAAGAACTCATAAGAGATGTACTCTTATGGACCCCCACACATGGCCGTGCAAAAGTAGGACGACCAGCACGAACATACATTCAGCAGCTATGTGAGGATACGGGATGTTGTCCTGAAGACCTACCTAGGGCGATGAACGATAGGGAGGAGTGGCGAGAGAGGGTCAGGGATATCCGTGCTACCAGCGCGATATGATGATGATGATTATATAATCCTCAAGGCGCCCCTAAAACAAGGATTCCCTTCATAACCTCTCACCGTCTATCAGACATCGTTTATAGTAGATCCTCTGAACAGTATCCAGTGTCCGCTAAAAAATAATGATTGTAACTTTTTGCTGGTCGATCAACACTGTTGAATCCAGGTATAGGAGTGCATTGGAGAATGTCGGTTATGAGTTCGTCCTTACCCAACAAGTCTCTTCGGTCGAATTTGGATGGTTTGGGAGATGAGAGGTGAGTGGCCTTTCAGATAAAATCAAAAATAAAATTGCCTAAATATTCATTAAATGTACGTCGTTTTGAATTGCTACATATTTTTGATAACAGAGTTCCAGTGCAGTAGAGTATGGTAATAAATAAATGATAATGACAACCGTTCTGATTTTATAACGAGAGATAATAAAGTCCTGGCATCATTTGTAAAGAAAAAAAAAACTTATTCCTTTTTCAAAAATATTTTAGAGGTGGACTTATTTATGTGCAATATTGAAACCTTTTTATCCCCCACCCACGTCGGCTGGGGCTGTAGAATACGTCGTCAGCACCCCCAACAGAGTGTTAAAACCTCACAACGAGAGTCCTTGTTATAACACTAAACAATATGATAGTGAGGCTCCAGTCCTGGAACTTTGGGGGATGTGAGGAGTCCCCTTTCATTGCCATTACTCTCAGGTCCACTCTGACCCAGACTTGTTGTACGAATTAGGGTTCAATTTATGGTTCAAATTTTTGATGATTTACTTTACATGAAATCATTTGAATAAATGCAAACGACTGAACAATGTTGAACAGAATTATTAGTGTTAGACAACAATGCTTGAGACAACCTAGTGTACTGTGTACAACATTCAACTCCATCTGATGCTGAGGGTGCAATTTTCGAATTTGGGGAATCTGGAGTACCGCTTTGTTACCATTAATTTCAGGTCTGCTATGAGCCGGTGTAGTCGTATCTGTCTGGGTAAAAAAGGACAGTTCAATCTTTTCCTTGGGATTATTATTATTAGAGATATGAAACAATACAACTGTGTTCGAGTTATACGTATTAGATTGAAATATCTAATTAATAGAATTACTGTTGTTAAATTGTAAATACTTGAAACCATTTAACTGTGTGCAAACAAATGAGTTCAAGCCCGCTTTAAAATAAAGTTACCAATAAACAATTCGATTATATGAATAAAAAGGATTTGGCATTAAATAACCATCAAGGTATGATATGTCATTAAACCAAATAACCTAACCTAACCTTTTTTATTGTAAGCTGAACTTTCAAGTATTGCTGAAAGTTTTCAAGAAATTCGAGACTTGTGTTGAAATCTGAACGTTTTACAAGTATATAAAACAACAATGACATCAGCTTAGTGGAGGTGAACAGGCTCAAACACAACCCCAAATTGTACACCAATTAAAATATTCATGTTTAGCTTTAGAGGAAAAAACTTTGCTGATTGATTAATTTGAACGTCATTTCAACCCGTCTAGAGTTATTTTATGCCAAGGGGTTAGGGAATTGCGTTCGTTGTACATTCATATCTACATTTTTGTATGAATCTTAAAAAGTTTTTTCACACATTTGTATGGCTTCAAGTATTCCTGTTTAATGCAAATAATCCATGTAAAATTATATGGTATCAAGTTTTAATTATGTCTATTTGATAACGATTCTTTGTTTTCACACAGTTATATAGTATCAAGTATACCTTTCTAATGTTGATAATTTGTGAACTGATCTATTTGACCAATAGTTGGGACTCTAATAAGTACTACCACTTCTGAGTGAAATGGGCCTGTTATTGATGACAATGAAGGGATACTACACACTCCTCAGAGCTCCAGAACTGTAGCCTCACCATCGGATGAAGTTTAATGTCATCTACAGAGCACTCCTTTTATGTGAGGGTCTTACCACTCTAGTGAAGATACAGTCAGCATATTCTTAGCTTCATCTATTGGGAAAATAGCATTTTTTATTTGTCCACATAATATCTTAACCATTGTATTTCCTCTTTTTATTAGAAATTTTAAAATGACATATTCTTCGGCTTTACCCAAAAGTATACTTAATCTGGATTGTAAAACCTGATATATGCACACACACACACACACACACACACACACACACACACACATATATATATATATATATATATATATATATATATATATATATATATATATAAACGTCATTGAGCCATAAGGTTTCGTTTCAGTCCAGTAATCATAAAATGAATCAAAGATGCATTTATATGTTTCCAAGGAAGATGCTTTTGACATAGCAGTTATCATCGTAAAATATGAACTCGACGACTCGAATTTAAATCCTGGACGAAGCTGGAAAGCCTGGATCCATTTCCTCTCTACTCAGAAATGAGTAAATAGTCGGGCAGACTGGCTGCTTTAGCCTTGTTTTTGCAAGCGATCTTGGAAAAGATCAAAATCTGAATTAAAATCAACTGTACACCGTTAAAAAATTGACCTTGCGTCGCATCCCACTTGTGGTTGGATTAAACCTTACATTTTATTTCCACGTGAGAAAGATTTTGAATTACGATGGATGCTCCAAAAGTTGTACCTTTTTATTTATTTCAATGCAAATTAAGGCAGATAGAGGGAATATACTAACATCGTTTGATAAAGAAACTTTTCAGTTATCTGTGCAATTGTTTAAGCCTTTTTACTAATGATAAACAAGTGTCTTCATATCACCCTTGTAAAAACTTACAACGGTGGAGGTGACTCGCAGTAGAAATGACGAAGACGTTACAAGCTTACGTAGTCCATGTTGTATTGGTTTGATTCGTGTAGATGAACTGATCAAGTTCATCTACACGAATGATTAAACAACTCTATTGCTCTGGCGTCAGTGATGTAACGTATCATCCCCTAACTGCGCTAACATTCCATATAAAATCTCTGTAAACATCCAATCACCGTCAATAAATGTCAATGGTGAATTTTTAATTTTTTTTTTTTTTTGACCATATCAGATTACATTTCGTTTGTTAATCAACTGAAGCTTCATTGGGAACCACTTAAAAGACCCTCCATGTTTTTAAAGTTTATTTTATATTTACATGATGCTAACTTCAGAAAATTTTGTGCCAATTTTCTAGTTGTTTTCCCTTTTCCATTTTTAAGCAAAATAATCAACAATTTATGATTGTCCCCTTCGGTTCTTTATTTCAAAAGACAATTGAACCTCATTAAAACACTTCGGCTAGTTTTCGATTTTACTGTTTCTTCTCGAATTTTGAATTTAAATCCTCCATAATCTTTGGTTTATTACACGAGATAAGGTTGAAGAAAAGGTCTTTAACAAAAAAAAAACAACAAATAAATGAATTCTTTTTTTATAGCTTTTGAACTCCGAGTAAATATATAAACTAGAAGGGGTCAATCTTTCCAAATTATAAACAAAGTTCAATCACCTAGTAAAGAATTAGCGTCCAGATTATTTTTAAATACAGTCAGGATGTAGAAAGGTTCATATACGAACTTCCTTTGTTAAGACTGAAAATTATCAGTTTATTTGTACGTAGAGGATAGAAAAAATGAGATTTTGAACAAGGGATGAAGTTTTTTCTTTTGTCAAACCCATTTTGTCTAGTTATCTTTGACCACATGAAAAGGTAAAGGAAATCTGATGAGAATCTTATTTTTCTAACTCAACCTCCTTCTGTTGATGCTTAGCTTTCTACACTGATATGAAAAGGCGTAAGTTTACATGATTAAAAACTACGTATAGAGAGATCAAGCGATTTGATTATGTGCTTTGCTTTCATCGGGCCACATAAAAAACTGCTTTTTTGTTTTTTAAGCATGACATTTTCTAAGAACAAATGATGCATGATGATCTCTTCCACTCAATAAAGGATTAAATTCCAAAATTTTCTAGAAATATTTATTAAAATTTGCTTCGTATAGCTCAAAACTAATGTGAGATATTGAGGTGAAAAAATGACGGCTGGTGCAATTGAGAAACACACAACTATTTAATATACACCAAATAGATTTTTGTAAAGCTGAAAATAGTCTGCCAAAAGGCCACAATTACAGGACACCAAAATCACACCATTATAAGGAATATATATTTATATATATATATATATATATATATATATATATATATATATATATATATGTATATATACGGGTGAGGTGGTCGTCCGGGTCTTAGTAGAAATGAGGATTCAAATGCTATTTCTTACATAAACAGTTTGTTCGTATTTGAGTGATTCCATTCCCTCCCTCTCCCCTGTGTGTGTGTGCGTGTGTGTGTGTGTGTGTGTGTGTGTGTGAGTCTATTCGTGGCTAAATCCAATCAAGGTGACGTGGTCGATTTTCTTTGCTTTTTTTGCTTAATAGCATATCAACTTTCGTAGTTTATTTAATGTGAAAGCTATCCTTGTCAAAGAACAGCTGTGATACTATTTAAACCGTTGCTGGGAGCGGGAATTAATAGTTCAATTCCTTTCCTTACGTTTAAGTCCGAACACGGCTAGAGTTTGAACTCGCTTACTTTGAAGCTACAGTTAAAAATTTTAGACATTACACCACAGAGACTCCTCCCGGTTTAATTTCGAAACCAGACAAAATCCAATAATTTGAATAGGGTTTCCAAGTCAGTATCACTCTTTCTACGTAAACGTATTGTTCAACGGGCTTCTACGGTGTTTCTCTGTGTATAACTGTTTTAATTCACTGAATTATATATATATATATATATATATATATATATATATATAATTAGTTGTTGGTTTGGATATCGGTTAAATATTGTAAGTGGCGTTTTACATAGCTGACGTCCACCGGAAGTAGAACGACTGTATTCACGTAAAATCCACGATATGCAAGATTAAATGCAATGTTATTGGATGAAACTTGAGCTAAAAAAAGATGAATAAATGAGAGGGAAATATTGTTTGGATACCAAGGAATAATTAGGTAAGATATCTTAAAAGAAAGAAAGAAAGAAAGAAAGAAAGAAAGAAAGAAAGAAATGAATATCGAGCACCCATTACGAAAGTTATTACTGAGAAAAAAGAAAAAAAGAAACAAAAAAAAAGAAAGAATATCAAGCAACCATTACGTAAAAACGTTATTACAGAGAAGAAAACACAAATCACGATGAATATACCGAAGAGGCGACTAATGAACGAATGGAAATCATGAGAAATAAAAGAAAAAGTTTTTTTCAAAAAAGAAGGAAAGCAAAAAGAGAGAAAGAGAGAATGACAAAAAAGCTGGTTTCAAATAAGAAAGAAAGAAAGAAAGAAAGAAAGAAAGAAGGAAAGAAAGAAAGAAGGAAAGAAAGAAAACGACGCTAACATAAACGTCAGTCTCACAGAAAAAAGAACTAGAAATGAGATTGAACTATTAAAAAAAAAAGATGAAAGCAGGGAGAGAAAGAAAAAGCGAATCACAGAAGATGAAGAAGAAGCCAAAAAACAGCTGAGCGAGAAGGAAGACAGAAGAAAGAAGAACGCAATGGAAGAATGAAAGAAGAATGTAGAAATTAGAGTGAATGAATGAAGAGAGTCACGCGCTCACGTAGAACCCCCTGTGCGCATGCGCCGCTTCGCAAACATATAAAGAACATAGAGAAATCGATTATGTAAGTGCGGGTATACATAAATATTCGGTTGATGTAAAAGTTTCCAGCATTTTATTTTAAAATGTTAAGAAAATCAAATAAGTGTCTTTGAATGTTAGAGAAATCTGAGCTGTTTCTTTGAAGTTAATTAAACTTTTTATTAATCGTGCACACATAAACTTAGAGAACGGTTTGCAGAAAAAAAAATGATAGTTTGCTGATCATGTTTAATTTTGGGACTTAAAGTGCAACGGGTTTGGGGAAATAGATGATAGAAGTTTGTGATAATGATGCACTACTTACAAGCTGTCTTTAAGAAAGGGATATTAAAAAGAAAAGAAATTTTAAGGCTGAAGAGTTCTGAACAGAGCTCAGAATTTGCTAACTGATAAATCTGAGGAAGTTTGAAAGGAAAATACAACACAAAGAACATGTTGAGTTGCAGAAAATGAAAAGTGAATTCAACTCGATTGATGCATTGAAAGAAAAAAGTGCTTCTTTTTTTTCTATGCAAAGACTCGTGATTTTGTTGCAGCAATCGATCATTTACCTGATATAAGAAGCTCTTCAGCATGCAATGCAAAGTATGTTACCCATCTTTTAGCTTCAGATTCGTTATGTACAATATTCTTTAGCAGGAGGTGATCGTGGGGTATCGGTTATAATCCTAAGAAATGGAATCAGCTATCTGAGTTCGAATCTTGGACGACGCTGTTTACATTTCACTTGGCGCTTTTACCCTTGAGAAAGATATAAATCAAACCATTCAACTATGGGTAAATAGTAAAATGTGCTTAGCCCTTCAGCTTTAATATGGCAACTTATTAAAGAGAAGAAAATTTCCGAATTCAAACTAATAGTACTTCGTTTAAAAACTGCTCTTGTGTTGCATCCATCTCGTGGTGGAATGGTTTGTAAAATACCAATCATAATCTTCGGCTGGTATGTCAATCGCTCAACTTGCGTCGCTCTGTCACCGAGGCTTAAAATACAGTATCCCCTAAAAAGAGTTGTTCTGAATAGGAGAGTAAAGCAGATCTAATAGTGAGGCTCTTGTTCTGGGATTCGGGGAAATGTCATTACTATCAGAACCTCTGAGTAGTTGTACTTTTTATGATGACGATTTTAGCTCAAATAGATGTGTTTACTAATTATTTGTTTTAGATAGTAATACCTAATATCATATAACTGTGTACAAAAATCTCTTTAGAAACTACAGCAAAAAGGAATATAGAAATATGCAATTTACGCAAATACCTAACGTCTAGGCATAAAATAATCCCAGACGGGTTAACCTGCCGTTAAAAATCAATCTGTCAATTATTTGGAGGTGCCCGTGGTGTAGTCGTTATCGTAGGAAATGGACACGGTGACACGAGTTCAAATCCTGGACCTGACTGATTGCATTTCACATAGCACTAATACCCTTGGGGAAGGTATGAATCTGATTATTCTCCCTCCAGCTATGGGTAAATAGTAGGACAGACTAGGTTCTTCAGCCTTGGTTAGACAACTAGTCTAGGAGAAGGAAAACTCTGAATTCAAACCTGTTAAACTCCGCTTAAAAATTGACCTTGTGTCATATCCTGCCCGATCGGAGCGGTTGGTAAATAGTATTTCTCCCCTCTCTCATACACATATATATATATATATATATATATATAAACACGCTCTGACAAGAATCAAAGTCTCACTCTTGAACATTATTTCTTGTATCCGGATGTGATGAATTGGATAAAAATGTAAATATAAACGTAAAATGGAAACGATTCCCTAATCTCTAGACATCAAAAATAACTCCAGACGGGTTAACACACCTCTAAAATCAATCAATCAATCACAATTTTGAAAGAGATCTAAAAGACCCATTGATGGAAACATGACAGAGATATTACCATTTTGTATCAGAGTGGATCTGGCAGTAATGGCAATTATAGGGTACTTCACTATCAGATGCATTTTAGTATCATACCCAGGACACCTAATTTCTTTTTGGCGAGAGTATTACCCCATTTAGTGGATAAACTCAATGTGTTCAAAGCCTTGCAAACAGGAAGATAAAAACAGAAGTGTAAAACACCTAGTGAGGATCTAACTCTAATGATCTGAATATATTTACCCAACCTCTCTGCCTCAAAAATGATGCAACACAAGGTTAATTTGTTTAGCAGAGTTTAACAGGTTAAGAATCAGGGATTTTATTCTCTTAGACCGTTTGCCATAAGAAAATCAAAGAGCCCAGTTTTCTCCACTGTCTTCCCATGAATGGAGGAAGAATGGTTGGAATTATACTTTTGCCAGGTTTATAAGCACGATGTGAAATGCAAATAGCCTCTCTAGGATTTGAACTTGGGTCACCGTATCCATTTACAACAGCGATTACCGTGACACTATGAGCGCCTCCCTATTAGTAATGGTCTGTAGGACTAACTTTCAAGCCGTTACTCCCGGCAAGTTCCCAAGTTCACACTCGGTAAAAAGTCTCTCATCTCCTCGGAGCAATGGATTTCACTTCATATTTCAGGATGCAAATCGCTAGCATCGAACAATTCGATCGCAATTATTGATTTTTTTGTTGATGTTGTTGTTGCCTTTACTCGTCACGTTTCTTTCCTTTTTGTTGTTTATTGATGTTTACTGAACTTGGCTGGGTTCATCTTAATAAGAGGAAATTAGGATATGAAGATTATGTTGCGCCAAACTTTCAATCAAAGAAGACCTGCAGACTAGCGATTAGAAATAATATTCGTGTCAGACTCAAAGCCAGATTTAAAGGTTCACTTAATTGAAATTGAATTCTCAAACAAAACGAAGTTGTAAACGGTTGGCAGCAGGGCATACTTAATAATTATTTCAAGCTGAATATTTGTATATAAACTAATTATGTCTGCCTTGAAAATCAGCATTTATGACCTTTACATTTATCTTTCAATTATTTCAGGTGTAATGAAATGGCCGCCTTCAACCACCAGTGAACCTGGTACCTAGCTGTGTTACCGACAGCAAAAGGTCATTCACAGGATCTCTCACGGCAGGTACACGAAACGATCCCATGTGAGGGTTGGCGATTTTTTAAAAAGTTTGCCAGTTTGTTAGTGACTGACAGAGGACAAAGTATGACTTCAATTTCGGAGCAAGCGAAACAGCCGCTACCCCTACTGGAGGTGACTTCTTTCCTTCATCGACTCAAAAATGTCACTTCACTTCTCTGTGTTTATGAGACTGGTCCCAAGGGAAGTTGCAGCACTGATAATAAAATAGATGGCATTTTTTCGTGATTTGAATTTGTTATCGCTTCACTTAGTCTTTTTCTCCTCCAACTTTCATTGAGATGACTTAACGTAACACAACCATTTCAATAGACCCATTAAATATTTGCTAAGCTAACGGAAAAATTGCCAGACAGACAGCGAGGAATAAGATTTTGTAGTGTCAGTTTTTCGATGGATATAGATGACAGTTATTTACTCAGCTTAGACTGACACGGGGCAACACTAGTTAGGCACCCACTGAAATTCATAATAATTAACAATGGTTACGAAAAAGTTTGCAATCTTTAGTTCTGTTTCTGATAGCTTGCATGTAGATAAACTTGTCTTAGTTTCTCAAAGAACCACAATAATGGTATAACCAACAGGGATCAAATTCATTAGTAACACCTTAGGTTTATATTGAAAAATATCTCTTACATAAAAAGGATCATGATTGTCGTGATAGGATAACACATTTCATATATTTGGTTACAACATCATTTAAGAAGGCCACGATACGTTGCGGAATTACATGACCAAATCAGAACGAGTCGCCAGATGTTTATGTTGATTTGGCTAAGGAATACGTATATAAAAAAGATAAAAAAGAGGGCGATGAAAATGATTCGCTCCTGCATCTGTGCTCAAACCATAATTCGCTGTCAAGTCGTGAAATCGGAAGTTTATAGAAAATTTGCAATAATGAAAGCTTCTTCCTTCTTTGACGTGTCTCTTTGACCAACGAATAAAGCGACGTCGATTAAAAACTAGAGAACAACAAGTTTGTGGTTGATTCTTCTTGAATTTCTAATTCTCCCACTTGACAGAAAAGTCCATTTGTTTTTCATTGTTAGTCATTTCTCTTCATTTTGGTTTTAAAAGGGTCAATATTATAATGCAATGACCCACAACCCTTTTTTTTCACGATACGAATCCCGAATTCCCGAAAGATTAAGGGAGAACATTTGAACTTTATAATGAAATATAATTTACATGTACATAAATGGTTTGCAATATTTTGGTAACATGAAAAACAATTCAGCAGTTAGGTCGAGATTTTGTCGAGGCTATAAATGGAACAAACCCCACTACACTGTGAGATACCGTGGTCACATGTTACTCTTTGAGTGTTACTTGTCGGATTTACCATGATATCTTTAGGCATGTCTTCGGGATCCTCGACTTTGGGTCTACCTGAGCTTGCCTGATCATGGAGGTTCTTGCAACCTGGGTTAGATTCTTCAGCCATCTGGTTGATCAACTACTTATCGTTATAACCCAGTTTAAACTCGTAAAGCATAATTTCCCGAATTAGACTCAGTTGAACGCCCATCTATGCCGATATTAAATCACACACAATGAAGCAATACACAACATGTCAGCGCACCAACAACCAGGATACTACCAACCGCAGCGGTTACTTATCAATCGCTTGAACTGCTTCGTTTTCGTAATATACGCACCGCAAACTAGCATGTATCAAAATATTGCAAGATTATCACAGTTTTATTCTTTGAGTGTTTTCACACCGAAATTTAAGTGACAAGAAGTCTTCCTAGATCTCCAGGACTTTTCTAAATATTCTAGTTAATTTGAGCAATGCTGTTGCTCGGATGGTCTCAGTTCTTCCCCTGATCTCAACTTCCCCCAGCCTCTTTGCCGGGTTCTTGGGTACAGTTTCAAAGGCTTTTACTACACAGTTACCTTCATGTTCCATACCGTTTTTAGCTCTCTAGCAAGGTCCAGATATTTTTCAAGTTTTTCACTTTCCTTTATTTTCATTGTAGTGTACTAGAACGCTAGTTTTTTAGTCTGTATTTGGTTGTCTGTTGGCATCTCAAAGTCCCAGGGAATTTTATGCGTTTCCTTTTTAGGACAAACTTTGGTTTATGCATATATTATTAATCAGTATTATCAAATTCTCCCACACAATTTCCCATGAGAGCATCTACCCACCTAATTGTGCCTGCTCCAGTATTTTTTGGTTGCCAGTTTAATACATTTTCTTTTATGCGTTTCATCTCTATCACCACATAACCTACAATATTCTTTTGCGTATTATTAAATTTTGCTTTGGCATATTTAGGTTCGCCTAGTCGACTGGGGCTGTAGAATACACCGACTTCATCTCTACTGAGGTAGAACCTGATTTAGTCTTATCTATGGGTCAAACAGAATTAAACTATGTACTTACACTAAAATGAATTGCTTGAAATAGGACTGTTTCGATATTTAAACTTCGTACTTATGCTAAACTAAATTGTTTTAAATGGAATTGTTTTATATACCAAATTGAATTATTTGAAAAAGAACTGTTTTTGATATTGAAACTATACTTACGCTAAAGTGAATTGTTTGAAATAGAACTGTTTCGACATTTAACTTTGTGTAAACAGAAAACTATACTTATAATAGACAGAATTGTTTGAAATAGAACTGTTTACTAAACTGACAAGATTGAAAGAGAAGTTTTTGATAATCAAACAGTGCACCTATGCTAAACTGAATTGCTTGAAATAGAACTGTTCATTTGTATAAAAATAGATTTTGCATTAAATAACTTACAAAGGTTGATATGCTATAAAACCCAAAACAAACAAACATAATTAGTCCTTATAGAATTATTTTGTTCCGGTTTTAATAAAGTTTTAATTTCTCTCGGGGTTTTCATGTCGTTGTCACATCGGTTCATATTTGGTGCAATTTCTTTTGTTTGTTGCTTCAAGTATCTAGAAAGGTGTGTTTTTTTTAACCCATTTTGTTGGGGTTTTTTTTAGATTTTATGATCGTTGTTTTCCTGACATTAATTCTGTTGTTATGGCAGTTATAACATTACTGATGATATATGAAATGTGAAATGTACATAGAATGTTCATAACTCATATATAGATAACATAGGAATCCCGAAACACGAAAAACACTTGACGACTTCTTAGTTCAGGTACGAAACATTTTATTACCTTTGAGTTAAAAGGTTTTTCGACATAAGGAAGAGAGAGGCACAATCTTTCTATGACGACTTTTCCATCTGCCCCCTCCCACCACCACAACGTGCGGCACCCGCTGCAAGGCCTCGGCGAGCAAGCGAAAGTCGACCTTCTTCTTCCGACGCTTAACTCAACTCTTCCGTTCGGACGCAGGAACTCAACTAACTGACTTTTTTCAAATCCGCCAAATCTTCCGCGCTTCCGGTGCATGACGTCATTCACATCCTCCGGTCATAATTCCTATCTAGGATTTTTATTTTGACATCTGTGAATGACACATCCTATCCGAGCGCGCGTGAACACCTGCGCTCATGTTGCACCTAACTAACCCATACGCTAAGCGAAAGGTTCTCAGCCAAACTAAACCGAAAGGCAAGATATATAAAACGAAATCCCATTGCCATTATACTACACTGTTTTAGGCTGTTTTAATCAATCGTTCTTTAATGTTTTTTGTATTGTATTCAAGTACTAGGGTTTTTGTATCTACATAATTCTCAATGCTTGCGAAAATTATTCTAACTTCTTTTCTTGTTAAATAGAGTCTGTCGATGACATTTCTCAGATATGAAGCCTTCAGCATCATCGTCATCAATTTCCTTATATTGTCAATACTTTTAAGTTTTCCTCCTGTTTTAAAAGGACCTTCTTTATCAAAAAAGGTATTTAATAATTTGATTAGATTTCTGCAGCAGAAGTTGGTTTCTATAAGTTTACTTATTCTGAAATACGAATTTCATTACTTTTTTCGTCTCCGCCTGCTTCCATTTAATATCACCCCTCACCATTAGTATTGTTATCCTTATCATTATTCTAATTTGATTTTCAGTTTTATTTTCGGTTTCTTACAATCCTTTCCCAGGTCTTAACCTAAGAATTAGCCTGAGGAAATGTATTTATGCTTTTTGCTGCTTCTTTAGGGTGATGGGTGATGGGTGTATTATTATTATTATTATTATTATTATTTCATGTATTTGCCTGTTGCATCAAATATCTTGTTTTAATCACTGATGAACGAGAGACAGAAAAAGATTTTTTTAAATATCTAATTAAACAAGTTTTGATCCTCGAGTTTGGAGAAGTGTGCCAAAAGAGTTTAAGACTTGACACGATTGGTGGGGAATTGTGCAAGAAAGTGAAATTTGACCATCCTACCAAATATGCTCAAACCAGAACCCGTCCGGAAGATATAAGACGCACAAAATTATCTGCGAATTTGAAAATGAAACAGATCATCTAATCCCGACCAGAAGAGCAGACCTAGCGATTGTTTTGAAAAAACAAAAGAGAACCTGCCAAATAGTGGAATTTGCTGTCCCGGCGATCCAAAGATAGAAAATCAAAGAAAACCCAAAGACAGATAAGTACTTAGACCTTGCCAGAGAACTAAAAAGCTATGGAACACGAGGGTGACGGTGATACCACTTTTGTAATTGGTGCGCTTAGAGCGGTCTCAAAAGGCTTGGTAAGGGATCTGGAAGAACTGGAAATCAAAGGAATACTGTGATGAATTAGGGATACCTGAAAGACATGCAATCACTCAGACTCTTGTGAAAGACCATCAGCCAACCATGACGCGAGAAATTCGCAAGGAGTAAATTAACAATAATAATTTTTACACCTGTAATTCTAAATGACAAAAAATCTTTCCTCAGTATTTTTGGCAATTTCAATAATGCCTTTGCTAAAATTGGTATTTTCCATGTTTATCTTGGTCTAGTACGTGGTTATTTCTCTGAGACACCCAGTGAGAATAAAATTCACAATAAAGTCTCTCTTAAATTATGATAAACATTATTGAATTGTGTTTACTCTAGCACTTGTCCTGAACTTTGGGGACCTCGATAGAATCATACATGCATCCCAATGACGGAATCCAGTTTCATATCCCGTTTTTTTTTACTTTTATCCAGCTTTTCAACAAGCGTTCTGTTGAAACCGGCCTACCAAGATATGCGATTACGCAAACTTTTTTTTCTATATTTTTTTCCCCAGCGTGCATCTGCATATTGTTGATTTTAGCGGGCATTGACTTTGTATCATCATCATCATCATCCTTATCCTTATCGAGGGCGGGGGAGGAACATTTCCAGCCGATGAGTAGCTCGTTGCGGAACGCCTACCTTCGTTCAATTATTGACTCAAACTAAGAAAAAGCGATAATTTGCATTAAGCGTTCTGATAGAAAGAAAAGACAAAACTTTGTTTTTCTATTGTGCCATATGCCATAGTTACCAATTAAAATTCGTAGGTTATCAAAAGTGAGAACGATTCTTACTGAGTGCTTCATTATTATACCCGTATGTCCGATAGAGAAGTTACTTAGATATTTATGTCGTCGAGCAAATTATTTCTTATTGTGGAGAATTAAATTGCTCAATAGATACTGCAGTATACTGGCCTTGAGCCAGATTAAAGCAATTTATTTAAGATTCTTAAGAGGGATAACGAACAGACCATTCTCATAAAGCAATCGTGGTTTTTGTAAGTTCGTTGGTTAACAAATACGAAGTCTGAATTTAACATAAGTCATTTTGGATATAACGGAACCGGTTGCAAGGACTTCATGTCACTTGGGAACAATTCCTGGACCTTACAGTACATGATTGAACAGACGCTCTCACATAGGGTTGCGCAGTCGTCAACTTGATAACATTGTGTAAGCTTCATGTAGATTGGTCACCTCCCGACTTGGATTTTTGGTAAAACATTGCATCATTCAGGCTAGCCAAGGCCCGCCCCCTTTGTTGAAAAGTAGGGGATTTCAAAATCAGGAAAAGATTAAAGAGAACGCAAGGAGGCAACTGATTATGAGCCTAAAAAGGTTCTTTGCCAACGGTTACTGAAAAGTGAAAGGGATACTGGGATGTGTCTGTGAGGTCATAGGGAAAAAAATTCTTAATTAAATGGAATTAAATTACGATTGCCCAATATAAGTTATTCTTTAATAATATGAAATGTCTTAGATACTAATCTTTTTTCAATGATGAAGGATCATCTGACTCAAATGAGAATTAGTAAGCTCTTCTTGGAGACATGTTTGCACATCATTAGTGGATCTGGTAGGCTAATAAATTCCCAAACCACAATGACCATTGTGAGTTTTAGATCTGTCGGTGGGGCTGATAATATGTTGATTGCATCTGATGGTGAAGTTTCACTTTTGAAAATCTGGTGATTGGGGAGTATCCTTTCACTTTCAAGTTTACTCTCATCTTGAGTGGAAGAACCTATTAGTTTCTCATCTATGTCTAAAAGAGAAATTTTAAAACTTTTTCGATAGGACAGCTTGCAAAAGAAGAAAAAACTATCAAAAAACATCTACACAACAAATGTAAATATGAACGTACAATGAATGTAATTACTTAACCTGGAAGCATAAAATAACCCTTGACAGGTTGAAATACCGCTAAAATCAATTAATCATGTGGTGGGTTTGATTTTAAATAGCACACTGAGTAAAAATCGAACTCACTACACTGAGAGAGATGAACATCATTAACTTGCTAAGAATTGATCTACTGCAATCGTTTTGGTATTTAATAATTTTTTTACACTTCAAGTATTCTCTTGAAAAAAAAACCTACGCTTCAAACGCGATAATAATTTGCCTTGCTTCAAAAATAGAACCACTACAAAAGAACACTCAGTCCGGATCAAACTCACTACATGAGATTAGTCGTCTTCATAATGAGCTTGTTAACCATTACGTTTATTTTCTATTAGCTTTATTCTGGCACAGAAATGCTGTGGTGCTATACAAATTAGAATCGAATTTATTTGATTGGCGTCACGTTGTGAACATCGCCAAACCTTTTGAGCAGTAGAATGACTAATTCTGAAAGAAGGAAAAATAAGAAAACGAATTTACCACTTCATCTCACCGTTATTGGCATTGTGACTATATCGATAAAATTTGATAGAAGCTTGCTTGATTGACTGATTGATTTTAATGGCATGTCAACTTGCCTGGGGTAAATTTATACCTGAAAGGGTTGAGAATTGCGTCCGTTGTACGTTTATATTTCCACCTTTTCTGTACTTTCTTAAGAGTTTTATATGATATCAAATATTCTTATCTCATACAAAAAATGTTCAAACAAATCTATTTGACCCATAGATGGGACACTAACAGGTACTACCACTCCGGTTCTGAGTTGATCAGACAGAAATATTTTGCCAACGTTTGGTAATATTTTGGTAATGTGTGACACAATTCAGAGTTTTCTGAATGTTTTTACTAGGATCTTGAAAGTGACAAACCACACAAGACGAAAATGCTGAGTTTACCGGATACTTTCCGAATGTTCCTCACCGGATTTGCCATGGTGGGGTTCGGAGCACGGCATCGGAATCTACGGTTTTAGGCCTACCTAACCTCACCTGATGTTCGAGATTCTTGCAACTCGATTGAAATTTCTTGAACAATCTGCTTACTGGACTGGGATAAACTCACCTTTTGCGCAACAAATGTTTTTGGTTGTTTCTGCCACACTATAGCCAACTTTGAACTCGTAAAGCAAAAGTTCCCGAATGATACACATGTTAAAAACTCATCTGCGTGGCTTTCAAATCGCTCATGGAATGAAGCAATGTACAACGTGTCAGTGCACCAACTATCACGATACTAACAACAACAGCAGTTACCTTCCAGGTACAAAAGTGATGCAAAACTTTGGATTCATCTTAGTTATTAACACGGTTGATTGATTAGTTGTTTTGATGGTGAATCCTTACAGAATTATTTGATGGTGAATCCCTACAGGGTTATTTGATGGTGAATCCTAAGAGGGTAATTTGATAGTGAATCCTTACAGGATTATTTGATAGTGAATCCTTAGAGGATTATTTGATAGTGAATCCTTAGAGGATTATTTGATGGTGAATCCCTAGAGGGTTATTTGATAGTGAATCCTTAGAGGATTATTTGATAGTGAATCCTTACAGGATTATTTGATGGTGAATCCCTCGAGGGTTATTTGATAGTGGATCCTTAGAGGGTTATTTGATGGTGAATCCTTAGAGGGTTATTTGATGGTGAATCCCTAGAGGGTTATTTGATAGTGAATCCTTACAGGATTATTTGATGGTGAATCCTTAGAGGGTTATTTGATTGTATATCCTTACTGAATATGAAACAATTACTGTGATAATTCTATCAATTATTTTATTACTTAGTTTGATCAGGTCCCGAAGCTAAAATCTTTGAGTGGAAATCTAAGTCAAATTGGAAAGGTTAAGCAAGTGCAACAGCAAAGTGATAATAGGAGACACCTGTCATCTCAAGATAGGAAGGCCAAATGTAAATAAAATTGATTCATGTCTCGTCATATGTTAAATTGAGGAAAAATGAAAACGTGGGGAAAGTTAGGGACACGTATGATGATTATGATGAGATGACGCAATAATTTAGGGACACGAAGTCACACTAAGGATATACCGAATTTAGAATATATAAAAAATTAGCGAATTTTGATAGTTGAGTCAGTTGAGGCAGTAGCCAGTTGGGGTTAGACGTTGGTACGAATCGGTCAGGTTGGAGTGGGTGTCTCTTTGTGTCTTCCAAGCTGAGGTTCGTATATAGACTCTCTCTCTCTCTGTCTCTGTCTCTCTGTCTCTCTCGTGTTTCGATGACAGCTACGAAACTATGCAGTATGAACAGTGAAAACCTTCATATCTGGATAATAAAGCGACAATTTCACTCTATAAAAAAACTTGTTGAGGATCTCAAGTCGGTTTAGAGAATTCGTTCAAGTCTAAAAGTGTGCAATATCCACTCAATACGGCCGATGAGCGAAAATTTCATAGCCAATTAGTGCTTGTTACTAAAGAACCATGAGGTCTACAGCTATTCAAGGATTTTTCATCAACTGTCGTCTTCACTTGGACTAATTAGCAGTAGTACATAATCTATTTAATACAATTAAGGATTTGAAGTGATGACCTACACATCATGTATTTGATAAAATTAGGGATATGAAGGGATACCCTATATATTATGTATTAAATAAAATCAAGGGTTTTAAGGTCT
>CAUZXS010001341.1:5000-10000 GCA_963585895.1 Sepioteuthis lessoniana
TATTTATGTCTATGTACATGTCTCTCACTCTCTCTCTCTCTCTCTCTCTCTATATATATATATATATATATATATATATATATATATATATATATATATATATATACACACACACATATATCTATATATGTGTTTTGGCTAAATATATAATGTGTGTGTGTGTGTGTGGAGATATATATAAGTGTTTGTGTGTGTGTGGAGATATAAGTGTTTGTCTGTGTGAATATATATATAATTTGAAACCTTAAAAATCCTTGCTGAGAACTGAAAGGCCTTTTCTTGTTTAATTAAAAGTTATTATCAAAATGCATCTTTGTAATGAAATGGTGTGACCCTTTCAAAATTTGTGAAAAAAATATTACCAAATAATTAAGAATATCTTAAGATTTTTCCAATAAAATAAAACTGTATAAATTCAATCCTGGTAAAAAGATTTCCACTACATGCCAGCAGAATTTTTTAAAATCATCAGTGTCTGACACTGCTTCACCAGCATCCCAAATTCAACCACAGTTATCTACCTCTTTTAGATAGTGAATCTGATTTTGCGCTTTAAACAAGAGTCTGTCAATTATTCGTGAATCGCCAATCAAGCGCAAACAACTTGAAAACAAACAGTTATAGAAAAAAAATGTACCTAATATTATGGGAGCATAATTAGAGAAAATTCAAGTAATTTTTTAAAAACATTTTCCTGAGTACTCCACTAGTACAAAAACTCTGATGCAGCCAATATTGTCACCCAATTAAAAAGAAAGTTTTTAGCTTGTGAAAAGAGATCTCAAAAATTACAGATTTTAACAATACTTCCCAAAAGTTGGAGTATTCAAAAAATTCCAACAGAATTTTATACCACAGCATACATAGTAATACAAGCCAAAAAATTAGTTGAAGAAAGAATCTTAGCTCTGCCAAATACACAAAAATCTATTTCACAGAAAAAAACCCACAAGAACTGAAACCCTCTCTCAAACTATACAAACCCTTGTAACAATAATGGAAGAAAACTTTTTTTAGACAATACAAACAAAAATTACTTTTTAAAGAAAATAAACAACACAAACAAAAAACATTTTTCAAAAAATACAAGCCAAAACCTATGTTTACAACACAACATGATCAAAAAATCCAATATAAAAAACAAAACCAACATTAAACTCAAAATTATAAATTTATCAACTTATAAACTAAGCAAAAAAAAAAAAACCTATGAAAACTTAATCTAAAATTTTACCCCACATCTAAAAGTAATGTAGGGGAACTAAAGAAAGACCTCAAAGAATTTCAAGGTAATAGAAAAATTCAAAAATAAAAAAGATACAGATGATTCTCTTGTAAAAAATGAAACAAAATTCTTTCTGGACAATAATAGTGAACTTAATACATTCTTTGATAAATTATGGAACATTCCCCTAAGAGAAAAAAAAACAACTTAAAACAACCTTTCATACAAACAAAACAAACCTTAAAAAATTTATAGAAAAAAGAAAATATAAATATAAAAGAAGCAGACAAGGGAAGTGCAGTAGTTATTCTAGACAAAACATACTACAGAACAAAAATTCAAAAAATACTCAGCGATGAAACTAACTATAAACTACTTGATGCAAACATGGACAACAAAATCATATAAAAAATTACAAAATTCTGTTTAATACACAAAAAAAGAAAAAAAATTTCTAAACAGATTATATCCTCCAAACAAGCAACTTCTATGGACTTCCAAAAGTACACAAATCTGAAATAAAAAAGCAATAGAAATGCAAAAATCTGAATATATAACTATTTCGAACCCTAATGACCACAAATTTAGACCCATAGTAGCTGGCCTGTCATGCCCAACAAATGGACTCGGTAAACTAATAGACATTTTACTACAACCATTCCTGAATATAATAAAAAGCTATATAAGGGACAATATACAATTTTTAAACTCAATACCACTAAAAATTGATTCCAACACTCTCATAGTCACATTTGACATTACGAACTTATACAGCAATATACCCCATGAATTAGGTATAAAAGCTATCTCATTTTGGATTGATAAATACTCTGAAATACTACATCCAAGATTTAACAAAAACTTAATCCTAAATTATAACTCTTTCCATTTTGATAACAGAAATTACATCCACACCCTAGGAACAGCTATGACAACAAAAATGGCTCCCTAATGCTACTCTTACCTTAGCATTTTTGGAAGAAAATTTATATGAAATCATGGGTAAAAAATACAATGAAAATATAAAAAAATTTACTAAATTATGTGAGAGATACTTAGATGATTGTTTCATATTCTGGAATTATATATGGGGGAAACATTAATGACTTGCACAACATACTCCAAAACCTACACCCTTACTATTTACAATGGAAGATAGCTTTAAAGAACTGCCATTTTTAGACATACTCATCAAAAATGAAAATGGTGAAATAATAACAGACATCAACCACAAACCAACAGACACCCAACAATATCTCCATTTTAATAGTCATCACCCCCAAAACTTCTTCCAAATTTGGGTAACAACACATTAATGGGGTCAATAAATGTTAAAATAAAAAATGCAGAGTTAGCAATATAATAATAAAAGGACAATCATATACTTTCTAAGACACTAAAAAAAAAACTTTCATTATAAATAAAAATTTAAATTGCAACTCAAAAAATGTAATATACATAATAGAATGTGAAAATTGTAAACAAACATAAATAGGCTGTACTAAAAATTTTAATAACAGAATACATAAGAATAATATCAAAATAGATATTGATAGAAAAATATTTGTTTCCCCAACATATTTATGAATGTAGTCATGGATTATTTAAAATTATGCCAATATTTCAAACAGACAATTACAATTTACTACAAATCAAAGAAAAAGATTTTATTGAAAAATACAAACCCACATTAAATAAAACTTAGAATACACAAACACACAAATAAGTAAAATAATAAATGGACACACACATATGCTCGAAGGTGTAAACAAACAAAAACAAAAGCACGTGAAAAATTGAAACAAGACAAACGAAAACAAAAGCACGTGAAACAAGACAAAAAAAATGTTAGGAAAACGGCAATACGAACACATTTTCAAAGAAAAGAAATTAAAACGCAAAAGGAAAGTTACGTTGAAGGATGGGAAAAATTTACCTAGAAAACTTTTAATTCCTTCTCTGAAGAGAACTCAAATGCGTTAGAAGGATATAAAATAAAATAAAGAATGTAATAAACATTTTATGAAACAAACATTTTTTAAAAAAATAATCTCATTGTGGCTCAATTTAACTTAAAAAAAAAATTATTTTTACTCTTTGAACCAAATAAAAAAACTTATATATATATATATATATATATAAGAAAAATTGAGAAAACTGGGGACCCTAAGGCATATTACATTCAACTGCATTCTGGAAACAACTGGGACAACATTAGTGTCATGTATTGCACTTTACTCTCCCATTGGACAACATTTGTGTCATGAAGAGGGGGACTTGCTGCGTTGGCAAGTGCTAATCTTCCATACAGTCTTGCTCAGTCAAATTCAAGTGCAGATATATTGTCTTGCATGACAGAAAGATAAAGGAAGTAATAATTATGCCTATGGCTACCATATTTTGTGTACTTATTAATGAGATCCCACGGTATAATTTTAGCCTATTAATAAATAAGCTAGGTATGTCTATATCTTGTTAGGCTGGTCATAGATCAGGGTTATTTTTTACCCTCTATGTGCACTTTGGCCCTCCTGTTAAATTGACCATAAGTGCAGTACAGCTGGTTTGAATTCAGATTTTTTACTCTAAGACTGGTTGCCAAACCAGTGCTAAAAAGCTTTAGTATTTACTTACAGCTAGAAGAACAAATGGGTTCATGCATTTCTGAAGGACATTAGTGCACAATGAAATGTAAGCAGCTTTGTTCTGAATTTGAACTTGCCTTGACAAGTCCAGTTCCTTCAATGATAACTATTACGTCACTTGTGCCTAAAGGGATGTTATTAAATGTCCACTGTATAGTCTTTGTGTATTTGTTTTTTGAATGTAATTCAAAAATTAAAAGATGTTTTGGGTTTGATTTATGATATTAATTTTTGTTCATCAGGTTAGCTAAACTGAATCTTAACAGTATAAAGTAGATATCTAGCCAAGGATTTCATAAGATATTTCATTAATAATGATGCACAAACTATATCCTTTTCTAATAATGATCTTTGGTATTTTTCCAGAATATTTGTTTTAGTACCCTAAATTATGCATCAGCAAATGCAGTAAGTTTCCATCTTCTTAGTAGTTGGGAAATGGAAAGACTAAAGAAATATATAGTTGGTGGATAAATTGTAGTGAGTTGATATGGTTTTTAAATATAAATGTTCTCTAAAAAAAGAAAATGAACATAATGACTGAATGATGCTTTACATCAACAAATTTCACTATCATTTTAAAAAGAAATTCATTGTCTGAAGTTGTAGGGAAAGAGACATCTCATAAAAAAATTCCTAATTTCAGTAACTCAGTTTTTATTTTTCAGTTATATTTCTAGATCATATGATGATTATTATAAGCCCTTCTACACCAAATGAATGAAATTTACTCCCAAGAAAAGTTTTATATTATTTTCAACATTGTGATTGTGTGATATAAAAACGTAACCGACAGAAGATATATATGTAATTACTCTATCCCTCTACCAGGATGTGAGGTATATTTTAAGCAGAGTATAGTTGGTTTGAATTTGGTTTACTTTCTCCTAGACTAGGTGTTGTGACAAGATAGGAGAGCCCAATCTACCCTACTTTTTATTCATTGTTGGAGTGAGGGGGAAGAGATGGATTCATGACTTTCCCAAAGGAATTAAACTGAGGTGAAATGCAAACAGCCTTGTCTAGGACTTGAACTTGGTTCATTGAGTTTATTTTCTACTTTGATAACTAAAACATTTAATTGTCTTATACTTTTTCGATTTATGCTTGTTGCACATGGTATCATTACA
>CAUZXS010001341.1:15000-25000 GCA_963585895.1 Sepioteuthis lessoniana
TATTCACTCGGTCCACACCAACCCTCTGTATTCACTCAGTCCACTCCAAAATTTTCTATTCACTCGGTCCACTCCAACCCTCTCTATTCACTCGGTCCACTCCAGCCCTCTCTATTCACTCGGTCCACTCCAGCCCTCTCTATTCACTCGGTCCACTCCAACCCTCTCTATTCACTCGGTCCACTCCAACCCTCTCTATTCACTCGGTCCACACCAACCCTCTGTATTCACTCAGGCCACTCAAAAATTTTCTATTCACTCGGTCCACTCCAACCCTCTCTATTCACTCGGTCCACTCCAGCCCTCTCTATTCACTCGGTCCACTCCAGCCCTCTCTATTCACTCGGTCCACTCCAGCCCTCTCTATTCACTCGGTCCACTCCAGCCCTCTCTATTCACTCGGTCCACTCCAACCCTTTCTATTCACTCGGTCCACTCCAACCCTCTCTATTCACTCGGTCCACTCCAACCCTCTCTATTCACTCGGTCCACTCCAGCCCTCTCTATTCACTCGGTCCACTCCAACCCTCTCTATTCAATCGGTCCACTCCAACCCTCTCTATTCACTCGGTCCACACCAACCCTCTGTATTCACTCGGTCCACTCCAGCCCTCTCTATTCACTCGGTCCACTCCAACCCTCTCTATTCACTCGGTCCACTCCAACCCTCTCTATTCACTCGGTCCACTCCAGCCCTCTCTATTCACTCGGTCCACTCCAAACCGCTCTATTCACTCGGTCCACTCCAACCCTCTCTATTCACTCGGTTCACTCCAACCCTCTCTATTCACTCGGTTCACTCCAACCCTCTCTATTCACTCGGTCCACTCCAACCCTCTCTATTCACTCGGTCCACTCCAACCCTCTCTATTCACTCGGTCCACTCCAACCCTCTGTATTCACTCAGTCCACTCCAAAATTTTCTATTCACTCGGTCTACTCCAACCCTCTGTATTCACTTGGTCCACTCCAACTTTTTCTATTCACTCGGTCCACTCCAACCCTCTGTATTCACTCGGTCCACTCCAGCCTTCTCTATTCACTCGGTCCACTCCAACCCTCTCTATTCATTCGGTCCACTCCAACCTTCTCTATTCACTCGGTCCACTCCAACCCTCTCTATTCACTCGGTCCACTCCAGCCCTCTCTATTCCCTCGGTCCACTCCAACCCTCTCTATTCACTCGGTCCACTCCAACCCTCTCTATTCACTCGGTCCACTCCAACCCTCTCTATTCACTCGGTCCACTCCAGCCCTCTCTATTCACTCGGTCCACTCCAACCTTCTGTATTCACTCGGTCCACTCCAGCCCTCTCTATTCACTCGGTCCACTCCAACCCTCTCTATTCACTCGGTCCACTCTAACCCTCTCTATTCAAACGGTCCACTCCAACCCTCTGTATTCACTCAGTCCACTCCAAAATTTTCTATTCACTCGGTCCACTCCAACCCTCTCTATTCACTTGGTCCACTCCAACTTTTTCTATTCACTCGGTCCACTCCAGCCTTCTCTATTCACTCGGTCCACTCCAGCCTTCTCTATTCACTCGGTCCACTCCAGCCTTCTCTATTCACTCGGTCCACTCCAGCCTTCTCTATTCACTCGGTCCACTCCAACCCTCTCTATTCATTCGTCCACTCCAACCTACTCTATTCATTTGGTCCACTCCAGCCCTCTCTATTCACTCGGTCCACTCCAACCCTCTCTATTCACTCGGCCCACTCCAACCCTCTCTATTCACTCGGCCCACTCCAACCCTCTCTATTCACTCGGCCCACTCCAACCCTCTCTATTCAAACGGTCCACTCCAACCCTCTGTATTCACTCAGCCCACTCCAAAATTTTCTATTCACTCGGTCCACTCCAACCCTCTGTATTCACTTGGTCCACTCCAACTTTTTCTATTCACTCGGTCCACTCCAACCCTCTGTATTCACTTGGTCCACTCCAACTTTTTCTATTCATTCGGTCCACTCCAGCCCTCTGTATTCACTCGGTCCACTCCAGCCGTCTGTATTTACTCGGTCCACTCCAACCCTCTCTATTCATTCGGTCCACTCCAACCCTCTCTATTCACTCGGTCCACTCCAGCCCTCTGTATTCACTCGGTCCACTCCAACCCTCTCTATTCACTCGGTCCACTCCAACCCTCTCTATTCACTCAGTCCACTCCAACCCTCTCTATTCATTCGGTCCACTCCAACCCTCTCTATTCACTCCGTCCAATCCAACCCTCTCTATTCACTCGGTCCACTCCAACCCTCTCTATTCATTCGGTCCACTCCAACCCTCTCTATTCAAACGGTCCACTCCAACCCTCTGTATTCACTTGGTCCACTCCAATCTTCTCTATTCACTCGGTCCACTTCAACATTCTCTATTCACTCAGTCCACTACAACCCTCTCTATTCACTCAGTCCAATCCAACCTTCTCTATTCACTCAGTCCACCCCAACCTTCACTATTCACTCGGTCCACTTCAATATTCTTATTGCTGAAACACTTTCATAATAACCTGTCTTGTGGTAGATGATGTTTACAAATTTTTTCATTTGGACTTAATATCATATGTAATAATGTTTAATTCCTATTTAAGATAATGTACAAAATAAATTAATGTTAAATGACATGTTTTTAGATATTGATTCTATTATTAGAGAAATAATCATTGCTATAAATTTATACCTATAAGGAACAGAAAGTAGCCTTCAGTTATATAATGGTTAGGAAGCTACGATAGGATTACAAGTGTTTTTCATTTTCACTGGGTACCTTGTATTTCTAGCCTTGTTAGTTAAGCTTGATAAATAAAGGACACCTCCCATGGTATAATTATCAAGCTATCCTAGCAGACTATTACTGGTGAGTTTAATTCTCACTGTGTACTTCAAATGTCTGGCTTTGTACCACAGCTGAACTTTGTTCATAATGCCAGATATAACATGTAGTTCTATATGAAATAATAAGCTTGATTCATAAGACAAAACTGATTCAAATAAACTAAAAACAAAACATTTCCCATGAAACAATTAAGACACTCTTGAAAGTAGCTTTAATGTACTTTATTCAAAGGAAAGGGTCTAAATCCTTGACTGAACACAGATGCATGCTGACATTACTAAAATCAAAACTAAGAATGAATCATCTGTCACATGATTTATTATTGTTTATACAGTGAACTAGGATTTAATGGCACTCGCTAGACTGTGTGAGATTAGTTTGCTGTCATCATGAAGCTCTGAATACTTTATAAAGTAAATTAGTAAATCCTTGAAATAATGCCATCTAATTTAACATGAAAATCTGTAATATTTATTATTTTTATGTAAATGATGTAATAAAGTAATTTTTTTAGGGTGTTTTAGTTTTTCCTTATTGATACTTTTGGGATAAAAGAATATACTCTTTATAATGGTACAATTAAATCACCATCAATACCCTAATGACTAGTGTGTAAAATTGTTTATTCAAGTACTTTATTCAGGTAATTGTTTATATATATATATATATATATATATATATATATATATATATATATATATATATATATATATATAAAATTTGAAAAACAAAGTAATCCAAAAGTGATGAATTTATTACAAAGGAAAGTCAACGTTAAAGCGTTTCAGTTTTAATGAAACTTTTAATGTTGACTTTCTTTCAGAATAAATTTATCACTTTTGGATAACTTTGTTTTTCAATTTTTCTCCATACCATTGGAGTCCTTTCCATTATTTACTTATATATATATATATATATATATGGGGGAATTATTGTTAATGTGTTTTTGTTTATTTAAAGAAAAATACGGAGAAAAATGTTGGGAAGTCAGGTAACAAATTAACATCTGAAGAAGTGAACAAATTGCTCAAGAAATTTCCACAACCACCAATGACATACAAATAAAATTATTCAGGTGAGTAAATGTCTCCTCATAACAGAATTGAAGACTCCTACTATCTCCTCCTACATCTCTTCATCTGGTACAATAATTGTTTAACGTTTCATCTGGTACCTTAATAGTTTGGCTAACATTTCATTTGGGTACCATGATTGTTTCTCTTATATTGGCATAAAAGTTACAGACAATAGGTGGACAAGAACAAAAGTGTTTGAGTCTTCTTTTTATAAAATGTGATATTCTTAATAAAGCAGTATATCTTTCTTTCACAGCTTCTCAGTTTTGATTTTTAATTATTGTTTTCAGCAGCATCTTTTAAAAGTTTGATGAATTAAATTTTCCACAAATGATTAAATATATTTTTAATATAATTTTTTTTGTTTCTTTCATATATTTAAAAAAATATGTTTAAATTCAAATATTATAACAAAAAGTTATTGTTATATTTCCAGCACATAATTTTTTGATACTTAGGAGCTTATCTTGGTGGAAATGGGTGGTCAACGGAAAATAGAATTTCTTATCTCTGGATATATATATATATATATATATATAACATTAGATTTATTTCTATTTTTCTCTAATATGTATATGTGTGTGGAATTACATATTTTTTCTTGTAAATTATTTTACTTATTTAGTGATTGTAGATTGGCAAATAATGATAATTAATAATCTTTAATTTATTTTTTACTTCTCAGTAAATATTAAGTATTATCTCTCATTTTAATTTCAGATATTTCCTCTCAAACATGTCAGATAAAAATTCAACATCTACCCATCAACATCTGACTTATCTCTCTCTTGGATCTTTCAGGAAATAGCCTTTTAAATAAAAAAAAGAAATGAAGATAGTATGAAAGGTCAAGAAAAGCTGAACTGAATCACAATAAAAATAAGCTGACCAGAAAATCTTTCAAGCCTGGAATCAAAATTTGTTTGTTGATTCAAGATTTTCACTGAAAATTTTGTTACAAATTCCAAGAGTCTTTTCTAAAGTTTGTATAAAAATTCCAGCATTTCTTATTCACCTTTGAATTGGAAGTATATGGTTTGTTGTTGTAAAATCCCTAGCAAGAAATGTTTGTATTGTACCAACAAATCTACATTTTGTACCTGGCTTCCAGCAAGGCTTAATTTGGTATCTCTTGATTTATGCCATATCTATGCGAGTTATTTTTTTTTTTGTTTTTGTAGACTGGATTTGACCCTCACTGCTGAAAAATTTGTATGCTATGAGGTGAAGTAATTAATTGTGAATTATATTTTAGTGAGCAGGCCAATTCTTCAAAAATGAATCATTAGTAGAATTATAACTTCATATTTTTACTGAAAACAATCAAGGCCATATTGGTTGTTTATTGGTAAAGGGTTACAGTTATATAACTAACATTTATCTACCTCCTCATGAGATTAGAAACAACATATATTTCGTGTGTGTAATTATGTATGAATGAATAAGTTTTATTTGGATCTATTTTTTTAATCAGTATAAGATTCAGATCAATCAGGAAATATAGAAATAACAATAGGAAAAAAATTTAAGTTGATATACTTATCCAGGAAAACAGATTGATTAACCAAATCAAAATAAGACAAAAAATCAAAGTAAATCTTAAACTCTAATTATTAAAGTTAAAATTTATTTAATGATCCAATATTTTATCTTCATAATTTAAAAAGAAAACTATTCTATAATATTTTCTCCGAAACAGATCCATAAATAGAAATTGTCAGAATTTTTTTGCATCTGTCATTCAACTGGTAGTTTGTCATGAGATTAACTTATTAACAATGTTAACATTGTGTGAAATCAAATCTACAGAACACCCTTGTGCCAGGCTTCCAATGGACCCAACTGATAACCCTTACTCTTTCAGTGTGTCATCAAAACCTGTGAATGAACCTCACATAGACAGTCAAATGCTAAATAAGACAGAAAATCCTGAAGCAGCTATCGGAAAACCAGTGTCACATTTTGAACAGTCCAGTTACTATAAACAACTTAACCAGCCCAGAAATCCCAAAACTAAATCTGTTTGTAAATATTCTAGTGGTAGGTTAAAGATCAGGCGTCTGGGTTCATCCTTGAAGAACATTGTTGGACTCAGTCAGCAGGCAACTGATAGACTTCAGATCCTACAGCGGACTCTCTGGATCAACCAACAAACACAAAACCAGTGGATCAAGCAGGCAACTCAAAAGTTGATTTTGAATGAGAAGCGACTTGAACTCTTACAAGCTGAAGTTCAGTTGATCCGGCGACAATACTGTAAACTTGAGTTGACGCTCAGTTGTCGGAAAAACGAAAACTTTTTAAATGAGGCAAGTACAGATTAAAAATCTTTTGAGCAAGTCAACTTTAAAACAAAACAAAAAACTTTGGCAGATTTTCCTTGCATAAAGCTCTGTAGAATAGGTTTGTGATGTTAAAACTTCCATTGCTCTTATCTGAAACTGAAAATCTGTGGTACTTTGCAAGGTTAATGTTTTTTGACTGCTGATAGCCATTGTTTGTACTACAACCTTTTTTTTTTTTCCAACCCATATTCTAGTGATAGGAAAGACGTTAATAAAAAAAAAGTAATGGAAAAAAATTGAATTACTTGTTTTTTTTACTAAGGAAACTTTTGACTACTTAATGTAGTATAACAAAAAAAAAAGATTTTGTTTTGCTAACCTGTTGAATACAAAGTAAAAGTCCAGTTTTGACATCCTTGATTACAGTTGAAATTAACTTTTTGGGGTCACTTTGGATCCTTTGAATCTAGAATTGGTTTACCTCAAAATGACGCATTTTTATAATATACTGAAATGTTGTATTATGAAAACTTACACTTTAAATTTCTTTTATACTTAATAGTTTTCTTTTCTTTTTAAATACAGGTTTTTCTTTTTAACACAGAAGACGAAAATTTAGGAATAAAGACAAGACAATTTAACAATCTAATTTAATCCAAGTAATGATACTATATTATTTTCTTTCATTTATTTTCCTATTAAATATAAATAATTTTTTGATTAAATTGCACGGATTAAAAATAAATCAACTTACATTGTTTCTTATTTGATTAAATTACTCATTAAATAGAAGTTAATAATATTTTGATTAATTGTTTAACAAATAGTTTGTCTCACTTCATAAGTGTTAGTCTTTTATGTTAAAAATCCATATTTATAAAGAAAAGAAAACTGTATTTGTATAAAAAGAAATAATTTAAATGTTTCAAATGTCATTGTCAGACTCAGTAATCCTTTTGAGATAAATCAATTCTGGATCCAATAGATCAGAGTTAACCAGGTTTTTTCTTGTGTAATTTTGTTTTTAACTTAGTCCCACCAATTTATATGGTTAGTTTTGATTTAACTTGAGGGTGGAAAGAAAAGTTGATTTTGAGAAAATATTCTTACATTATTTTCTTCTTCAACTCCATTTTTTTCTCACCCCCTCCTCTAAAGTTTTAACTGAATTGTTTCTGTAATCTTCTCATTTGTAATAAACAACATTTTGGAGACTCACTCTTATCTTTTTCAGCATTGTTACCATAAACAATTACTATTTTCAACAGTTTGTATGTATATACAGGGTGTGTCAAAAGTCACTTGATATTCAAATGAATTAAAAACATTAAAAAAGATAATAAAAAATGTCATCTTTTAGCTACATAAATGGTGTTCACTGTTTTCATGATTATTATTTTTCTTTCTGTGTGGATCTATATACATGACTGGCAATCATAAAATTATCACATAAAAATGAAGAAAATTCAATGGAAACCCTTTGTGCTTGTAAAACTTTGTAAAATTTATGAAAAAATCCATTCTCAAGAACTGTAATAAAGAAACTTTTGATGTAACAAATTCCTACCATTATGCTTCGCAAACACATACAATAATACAAAAAAAAAAAAACGAAAGCTGCAAATATTCATGCAAGTTTCAATCTTGCTAGTTAAGTCATTTATATTCCTAAGAGCTGGGTCTGTCAAATCCTCTGTGTTTGGGTATTTTATTTATTTATTTATTTATTTATTTTTTCGTGAGGGATGACCTAAAACATAACAAGTGAAGGCTTTATTGTAGAAGAACTTCATTAAACAGTTCTAAATTTGGTAACAAGGTGCCAAGCTCTTGTAAGGCAAATGGTGGATCTATTGAGGATTTTCAAGGAACTCTATTTATAAATTGTTATCTTATTGCATTTGGTTTTATTTTTCTGTCTAAACATTTTGCAGATCATTTCAAAATCAAGTAATTTTTGGCATACTGTGTATGTATATATGTGTGTGTATGTATGTATGTATATATATATATATATATATATATGCACAGTGAAATGGTGATCATTTAGAATATTATCATTTTTCTTGCTGAGACTTCATGTAGCAAAAAGTATTGACAGTTTCAGAAACAAACTAATGTTGACATCATCTTATATTATGAATTTCTTAGCAGTGTCCATATATTTATGCAGTTGAGTTTCTCTAAAACATTCGATCTTGTATGGTAATTGTGTTTTTACCACAAGAAAGTTACTGTGTTTGAGAAGTGATACTGTCTTATAGATTTTACCCCACTTTTCTCATGTTATAATTCATTGTTCTATGAAAAAAACAAGTTTTTTTTTCTATCCTAAGATCTTGTTCCAAATCAAAGGTGAATTTACATTTAAAAGATGAGTTGCCAAACTTGGAGTTAATTTAGATTCCTCCCAGTTCAAATTTTTTTATGGGTTCTGCAATTTTAAGATATATAAAAAAAACAAATTTTGTTCAAATATTTATGAGCAGAACATTTTTATGTAAATATTTTATGAACCTATAGAAATATTTTATATGCCTATAGAAAATACGGCTTATAATCGGTGATGATATATTTGTGAAGCATATAACTGTTGATATGACTCTGGTTCAATGAAATCAATCATTTGTGTGGAAAGCAGAAACCATCTAAATGTCACACAATATCACTGTGAAGAAGAGTGGTAGTAGTTGGTCTTTGTTCTCTGTTACTTTTAATTACACTGAGTTGACAGATGTATGCAAACAACTGATGCTCTAACGGCCGAAATCTCAGATTGTCCTTGCATTTTTTTTTATATGCACATAATTACATATCACTACTATTGTTGAATTACTTACTCATCTGCTGGATGAATTTTTCTTGATGCTAGGAGACTGCATAAGTGGTTACCATAATGTCAAGATAAAAAAAAGGCATGAAAATCTTATTTGACATGCTTGATGATATGATTTTTCTTCTAAGGGACCATAAACTTTCTGTTATTGGTACCATCAAAATGCTATTTCCACTCAAACATAAAGCAAAGGTCATTATTTACCAAGTTTGTAAAATGAACTATGCCTTTTTTTCTAGCAGGGATACACTTCATTGCCCTGTGATGTATGTGTACTGGGGACAATGACTTTATACATGATAAAAGTACAAAGAATTTTTGATTAGACTAAACTTCACTGAGGATCTTTTTTTTTCTTGTGTCAGAAACAATTTAGTTCATGTTCAGACACAATTCCATAAATAAAAGAAATAATCAAATTAATTAATTTTTTCTTCAAAATTCTTAATGGAAATGTCTTTATAAAAATGTTTGCTCTTTAATAATTACCAACAATTTTCTTAACATTCAATTAAGTAGTTAATTTTTGGTAATTTTATTTTATTCTATTTTTTTCATGTTGTACAAAGTCAATAATCGTTTTAAAAAAACATTCCCTTAAACATTTTGCCATTTATTTATCTTTTAAAAAATAAATATCTTGAAATAGAATATCTTAGGTGGTGTATTTGAAGTCTTCTTGAAATTTTTACAATATTCAATTATCGCTTCATATAGACTGTTAAGTGGATGTGTGGCAAAAAAATTACCTCAGTAAATTGTTAAAGTACAAGGAATTTTCTCGAATTTTTTTTCTGAAAGGAGCTTTATATTTTAATTGTGGATGTATTGTATTTTATGTTACGGATATCAATAGTCTCATGAGGTTCCATAGATCTGCGCCTGGATTTCGGTACCGGCCTGGACAATGTTGTATGGAAGACTGCCAGTTGCTCATTCAGCAAATCTACTCTTTACGACA
>CAUZXS010001341.1:30000-152500 GCA_963585895.1 Sepioteuthis lessoniana
AGAGCTTTTAATATGATTTTAAAGAAAATATTTTTTTTTGATTATCAGGGAAATGTTAAACAATTTTGAATTTTGTCCCTTGTATTCGGTTTGAATATTAAAGTAAAAATGTAAGGTGAAAAAGCAACATTTTTTTTTTACAAAAATAAGATAAAAATTCGAGTATAGGTTTAATGAAAGACTTATAGATTATTACCTGGTATAGATATTAAATATTAAAATGGCAATTAAAAAAGTATTATTATTTCACTATTTTAATAATAAATTAATAATAAATTTGAAAATAATTGTTTTATTGAGTTTTCTCAATTGTACATCCAAAAAGCATGTTAACATGTTATTTTCCTTTTTCAAAATCAAATACAAAAATAAACCATTACTTATAGGATTTTATACCCTTAAAAACGTTTTTTTGCGGTTGGTAGTTCTAGCCTTCCGTAACACACAGTTTTTGGTGGGAAACTCATACGATTTTAAGTGATATAGTTATCAACGTGTTAGTAATATTTCAATATAAATTAGTTTATTAACGTTTTTAGTAACTAATTTCATCCAAAATTAAAAAAAAACTATTTAAAAATATTAATAGCATTTTTTAATTACGTAAGCTCGAGTTGGGTAAGGTCGACAAATTTTTGTGAAATGAAATCTTCACATCGAATATATATCAAAATTAATTAGATATGTGATGCTACTTTGTTTTTAATGCTGATAATTATGATGTTACTTTTTTCAAATAAAAAAGAATTTAATGTTAGATAATAATTTTAGTTATTTTTGATTCGTTTTAACGAGAAAAAAAAGCGAAAAATCATTGTTAGTATCTATCTATCTATCTATCTATCTATCTATCTCATATCATACAATACTGCCAACAAAGCATATTTGCATGAAGAATTACTGTTTCGGGTTTCATACTCAATTGTAAATGGTAAAACATTCATGATACATAAATTGCATGGAAAATTAATACTCATATATGCACACACATATAAATACACACATATATGGTTGTGTGTGTATATATATATATATATAAAGTGAGAAAAATTAAATGAATCAGACAAATATGTTGAAAATTTTGCCTCCATACAAGGTATTCTATTCAAAATTATTTTTAATATAAAAAAAAAGATTAAAATGATAATAATAATAATAATAATAATAATCATCATCATGTTGTGCCGCCAGCACGGATATCCCTGACCCTCTCTCGCCACTCCTCCCAATCGTTCATCGCTTCTAGTAGGTCCTCAGGGCTACATCCCGTATCCTCACTGAGCTGCTGTATGTAGGTTCTAGCTGGTCGTCCTGCTTTTGCTCGGCCATATGAGGGGAGAACATCACTTATGAGCTCGTCCCTGCTTCTCCAGCAGTGTCCTGCATGTCTGGTTCGTCTAACTGTGATAGTTTTCGTGATGGGAGGTAGGTGGCCGTACAGCTGGAGCTTTGTGGGGTGTTGCCTCCAGGACTTGTTCAGAATTGCTCGCAGCATTCTTTTGTAGTTGCCGTTAAGCCTTTTCTCAATCCCTTTAGTTAGCATCCATGTAGTGCATCCATATAGCAGTATCGACACGACCGCTGCTTGGAAGAAACTGCGTTTCATTTTATCGGTCAGGTCTGACATCCATATGACCGATAGCTTATCGATAGCTGTCCATGCCTTTGTCAGCCGCGTGTCGATGTCTTTTTCGGTTGATGAGACACTGCTTCCTAGGTAGGTGAACTTGTTTACTAGTTTCAGAGAGCTACCACCTAGTGTGGAGATGTCACCTGTTTGATTAAAGCACATGTATTCCGTTTTGTGTGCATTGACATGAAGGCCAATGCCTGCGGCGGCTCGTTCCAGACTATGCAATAGGGTTTCGGCTTGGGCGGGTGCATTTGGCAGAATTGCTATGTCATCAGCGTAGTCGGCGTCAGCAATTGTTTTTGCGGGGTACCTTCTGCTTCTTTTCTTTGTCAGCTCGAAGCCGTTTTCTTTGATTTTATCAATCGATGTTCAAAGCACGTAGTCTAGACAGATGATAAAGAGGTATGGGGCTAGTGTGTCCTCTTGCAGTACTCCAGCTACAATGTTGAAGTAGGCTGTGTCTCAATCCGGAGAACGTACTTTCACTTTGGTGTTTCCATAGAGAATCGTTATTGCTGCGACGGTCTCTTTTGGTATGCCGTATGCTAGTAGGATTTGTTCCATCTTCCCTCTGAGAATGGAATCAAAGGTCTTGGTAGAGTCGTCAAATAGTATTGTCGCCTGTAGGTTTTTTGCCCGTACGCCTTCAAGGATTCTACGGATAGTCAATATTTGTGTAGTTGTGGATCTATTTCTTCGGAATCCATTTTGGTTTTTCCTAAGAATGTTGTCAATTTTGGGTTCTATGCGGTTTCGTAATAGGGAATTGTATATTTTGGCTGCTATGGATGTAAGTGTTATACCTCGGTAATTCTTGGCTAATCTGAGATCAACCTTTTTAGGGAAAGGGAGGATGCACCCCTTCATCCATTTGTCTATCGGATTTTAATAATAAACTGCGTTACAGTGTCGGAGCAGTATGTCGTCGAATTGTCTGGTCTTCCATACTTCTGGGGGAATTTCATCAAGCCCTGCGGCTATCCTATTTTTAATTTTTCTAAGTACTAAGTCTAGTTCTTCGAGAGTAAACGGTCCTAGTTTAATATCTAATTGCTTACTAATAATTCAGGTGATTGGTTCATGCGTTACTTTCGGTGGGTTTCCTAGTAGATTCTCGAAATGCTGTTTCCCATATTCATATTTACCAACCCCTCCGCTCGAGCAGGATATGACACAAGGTCATTTTTTTGCCTCACCAAGGCAGAAGAACCTAGTCTGCCCTACTATTTACCCATAGTTGGAGGGAGAATAATTGGACTCATACCTTTCCCAAGGATATTAGTGCTATGTGAAATGCAATCAGTCTCGTCGAGAATTTGAACTCGTGTCGCCATGTTCATTTCCTACGATGATAACCATTACACCACGGGCACCTCCTCGAAATGCTGTTTCCACAGTTTTATTCTTTCTTGTTGATTTGTAGTGTAGCACTATGGGGGTAGGCTGCCAAAGCAGACGATTCAATTGTCTGTTTTGGCGCGAAACCAGACAAAGGATTCTTGGACATGAAATCTCGCCGTACCCGGAAGTGGTACGGGGAGGCGAATGAGAGTTGACGACGCGACCGAGGAGAGAGCAGTTGGTAGTTGGACGGGAGCAGAGGCAGTTGGTAGTTGGACAGGAGACCACGGAGAGTTGGTGGCAGGAGAGCAGGGAGGCAGTTGGTAGTTGGACAGGAGCAGAGGCAGTTGGCGTGGATCCACGGAGGGGCAGTCAACACCAGACACCGAGCAGAGAGGCGAGGAGACCAAGAGAGGCAGTTGGTAGTTGGTGGCTGGAGACCAGCAGAAGAGTTGGTGGCTGGAGAGCAAAGAGGCAAAGAGCAGAAGGCAGTTGCGGCTGGAGACCACGGAGGGCAGTCAACACCAGACACCGGAACAGAGAGGCGAGGAGACAAGATAGGGTCCAGTGAAGAAGAGTCTCAAGATGTCTGATTCCAGTAGCATTGTGGAATTTTCGCTAGTAACCCACGCTAGCGATAGTCTGCACATGCATATAGTGTTGCACACCTTCCTCTGCCCTTGGTAACCCCAAGCTTTGTTTGTTCGTTTGTCTTTCTATTTTCTCCTGTCTCCCTCGATCGTATTCTTGTGTGGTGGCAAGAAATGTGCGTTGCCCCCTCGAACCACTAGTTGATCACCGGCCGGCTAAGAAGTGACATGGTTAGAAGACTGAGAAAGTTAATGTGGTGGGGTGAGGGGGTAACGTTTCACAGTAGCTTTCAATTTAGCTTTGGCTGTGCTCTTCCTTCTACTCACTTCGTTTATCGTTTGCCACGCTATCCTAGATCGCCTATCTTTCACTGAATCTCTAATCTTATCTATCTTATTTTGTATGTATTCTGTCTGTTCTTTTAGATATATGCTTTCTATTGCATTTGGAGGCCGTTGCACCTTTTTGTATGTATTCTGTCTGTTCTTTTAGATATATGCTTTCTATTGCATTTGGAGGTCGTCTGCACGTTTTTCTCTAACCGCTAATGTCTTCCATGGGACTCTAGGTTTAGCTCTAAGTTTTGTTGGCATGTATTTCGCTGCTGCCTCGAGGTGTGCATTGACGAAATTCTCATATTCGTCATTTGGGGTAAGTATTCCTGTTTTCTGTGGTGCATCGAATTTGTTTCTCAATGCTACCACATATTTATCTCTAATATCCCTGTTGTTAAGAAGGGCCCAGTTAAAGTGTTTGGTGGTCGCTGTTCGTGTGTCGTTCTTTCGTAGGCCTAGTCGTATTTTTGCCGTGACAATTTTTCCTAAAAAAAAAAAGGTGATATCTAATAGAATCCTGATCTTTGGAAAATTGTGTTAAAAGAAGATATTAAGCAGGCTTCGATAATTCTACATTGATCCCTATCGTGAATGAATGCAATTATGGTTGAGTTTTGAAAATCAAATGTACGGTTAGTTGAAATATTATGTGAAACTAAAGAATTCGATGAGTTCCTGGTTTTAAAATCTTTTTTATATTCGTATATCATCTTTTTTTAGATTTCTGGAGGTCTCCTCTATGTGTAGTTTGTTACATTCCCGACAACAAATTTTATATGAATCTGACTCAGAGAAAGAATTTGTTTTTTTAGAGTCATTTTTAGTAATTGTTTAATTGTTTGTGATGTACGAATACCGGTTTTTATGCCGAAATGGTTTAGGTTTTTTCAATGAGGAAAGTTATGGGATTTTAGGTAATATTATATGTTTTTTTATAGGGTTAATATTTGAGTTAGGTTGGTTATTTCTATTATTGGATATTTGCTTATGGATTTTGATGGCTTTTGATTTTGTACAATGAATGAAAGATTCAGGATATTGTAACTTATATATATATATATATATATATATATATATAGCACATTTGTGTATATATAATAGTCACACATAATTAATATGAAATTATATATATATAATTCTCTACGTGCGGGTATATATATATATATATATATATATATATATATATATATATAACACGCTCTCTCATATACAAATTCGCACACACACACACACACGCACACGCACACACACATACATATATGAGTGTGTGTATGTGTGCGCGCGCTCGCACGTGTAAATATAGAGGCATTTCCAAATAATAGCTGATTTCCCACCGGGAGTGCAGAGACGACACCGAGTACAATGTCGAGGTACGAAAGAATAATATTTTTACAACACACCAGCCAAGCAGATTAGACGGTCGATCGGTTTGTCTAATTCAGAAAATTACTTACTGGATCCCATCAATACACCACCCCGCTCATGATATTTGTTGGCACCATCATCCCGACACGACCACCTCACTTAGCCATCACGCACACCATTTTCTGAAGAAAGATATATGGTAAAAATAAAATGAAAAACGAAATATGTAAACGAAAAGTAGAAGAAAAAAGTTAAAGAAAATAGAAACAGTTGAATATAAAGAAGAAAGAAAAAGGATATAAGTGATTAAAAAAAAACGAAAAAGAAAAAATAAAAGAAAAAATTGTAAAATACGGTACACATACACACACACACACACACATACAAAAGAGATAAAGATGAAAGAAAAAAGAAGGAAAAAAGGAAATAAAGGGGAAAAAAGAAGAAAAAAAAAACAGGAAAAATAAAAAATAAAAGGGACCAAACAGAAAACAAACAAACAAATAAACAAACGAACTTGAAAAGGTAAGAGAAAAAGAATATAGGTAAAAAATAATAAAAATTGAAAACTAAAAGAAAAAGAAAAAGAAGAAAAGTAGGATAAAGACACAAAGAAAAAATGAAACGGAGAAGAAATATTAACGATAGCCTTCAATAAAGTAATTTTATGAAGGCTAATATTACAAGCCACTCACACTTTAAGGTAACGACTTCGATTCTAACCGGGAGAATAATTCAAGTTGGATCAGGTTTTTGCATATATCCATCTAATCGTGTAGATGTTGGTATCGTTGTTGGCAACTATTATTGTAATGAGTTTGGGTCTCACCGAGTGGTCTAATGTAATAGTCTGATACCAGATTAAACTAAACCCAGATGTAAATGAGGATTCAAAAGAAGCTGGACATCATCGATTTGGCCTTGAGTACCTAACTTAAATATTTTTGACAAAAATTGAAAAGAAGAAGAAAAAGAAGAAATGAAAAAAAATAAAGAAGAGAAAAAGGAGAAGAATATGAAAGAAGTGATACGGAGCACAGAAAGAGAAAAAGAAATAGAAACAAAAAGAAAAGAAAAAGAGAAAAATAAAGAGTAAAAAAACCCAATAAAGCGGGAGAGTGGAAGAAAAAATGAACATGAAGAATAAGAAAAAAAAAGAAAAAGTAAAAAAGAAAAAGTGTAAGTGCACCCAACACACACACACACACATATATATATATATTATAACAGTGTTGGTTATCATTATCTTATCCCGAGATTTGTGGCAGACCAAACGCGATATAATTTAGAGAGTGCTAAATATCTATGACAGAGCTATTATTTGATTATAATAATAATAATAATAATAAGTAAATATATATTAGTTTTGTATATATTTAATAGCATGGAAGCTTGTCCCTGACCATAGATTTCATGCTGTCTTATAAACGACAATCATCAGACTGAGAAAGAAAGATATTGGAGAAATCTAAAAATGGAAAAAAATAGTCAAAAGAACGTTAGAATTGTGTACAACTCTTTATGTGTGTGTGTGTTTGTGTAAATTGTATTTGCTTATTATTGTGTGTGGTCGTATAAGTGATTTCTAGTATGTGTGTGTGTGTGAAGATACATGCGCCGCATAGGAAAGTTGAGGTTGTCTCCTGGATAAATGAGTCGCGATGTGTAGCCAAAGTCGCGACAGTTTGACTGAATAATTTTTTTTTGTATTCGCGCACGCACGTGTGTGTCTGTGTGTGGTGATGAGTTTAACTAAGGAACAAAATGGCATCATTATTACATTACGAAGAAAATGAAGTTTTGATTTGTAAGTATAATAGACGAATGAGTATGGTGGGTCAGAACGCAATAAATATCGAGGCGATGAGACATGATATATTGTAATATACTATGGAGTATTATTTGTTTATTTATGTATTTATTATTTTCTATTTTTTGTAATTGTGTGTGTGTGTGTGTGTGTGTGTGTGGTGATGATTTTAACTAATGAACAAATTATCATCACTGCTTTACGAAGAAAATAAAGTTTTGATCTGTGAGCATAATAGACGAAGGAGTATGGTGAATCATATCACAACAATATCGTGGTGATGAAACATATAATTTTAATATACTATGGAGTATTATGCAATATTAGTATTTTATGCTGGAATATGTTTTGTGTTAGATTGCAAATATAATTTATATTTATTATGATGTGTTAATGATATATTACGTATACATTATTGTAATCCATGATTTTATGTAAGGAATATAGTGAATATATTGTGTTAAGCCGTTGCAATAATTGTTTGTATTAGCTATGTCGTGGGTTTTTTATTTTCATTTTTTAAGTATGTATGGTGATGGTTTTAACTAAGGAACAAATTATCATCATTACATAATTACCGAAATGAATTTTTAATTAGACGTGTAAGCATAATAGGTCTGGCGCGTAAGGATAATAGGTGGGGAGTTGTGCTGGATTACAATAATGATTTTTATTTGCTGTCTATGTTGTGTTAATGCAATGTTACGTATACGTTATTGTAATATATGATGGTGTGTGTGTGAGAGATATGTTAAATATACTGTGTGGAGACCTATTTCAAACTTGGCTAACATAATATCAACAGGTTGTGGGGTGCATGGAGATGGATATAAAGATTTAATGGAGGAAGGTGGTACTTACGGTGCGTCGGGTGTATTGTGGGAGGATTTTTAGAAATGGAGGTAGGATAGGTAAGGTGGATAAGTTACATGTATGGGTCGAAATGTGATAGTAGATTTTTGTTCTCATGTCTGCATTTGGATAGAATTTCTGATTTTTTTTTGTTTTGCAGAGTGTTTTGTGATGGGTGAATGATACTTGCTAGTTTCTCGAGGAGGCAAAGAAGGCCTTTTTTATGTCTTGCAGTGGGCGGAAGCTAGTTTTAATATTTCCCAGGTGATGGTGGGTGAGATGTTCTTGTCTCATAGGGGCCAGATTTGTGTGGATAAAGAAGTGTTAAGTAATTTCTGTTGGTGAAGGAAAGTTTGTGGTTATATATTTCTTGTTTTATTGTACCCTCCGTTGCACCTTTGCATTGCTTGAATGAGCTGTGGGTTTTTACTGTGGCTATGTACACTACTTTTTTCGGTAGGCAGTTTCCTATTAGGATGCATGTTTCTTTATCCCAAAAGTTGCATTGTTTGTTGGGGTGTGTGTTGTTGTGGATGGTTTCAATCTTTTTGTTGTGGCCTTTTATGATTTGAGATCTGTTACTTGTACAACTGTAGCTGGCCTTATATATTGTTTCTGTTTTAGCAAGGGGGCTATGATTGGGGAAGTGCTCGCTTATTAGATTTAGGAAATCCCTATTGATGAAAGGCGGGTTGAACCAAGTTATATTTCTATTTCTGTGTTTGGCTTTGCTTTTTGGAGGTATGTATTCTAGTATTTGTTTATAACCACTACTTTTAGAGCATTGTCGTATATGTGTTTGTTTTTGTTGAAAATCTCGATGTTGGAAGAATTATCGGATAGTCTGCGGCTATTTGATTTTAGTATTTATTTGATGATTGAGGATGGGTGGTTTGAAGAAGTGTGTATGTTGATGGGTGTATCGTTCTCTTTTTATTTAAGGTTCGAATGTGTCTTTCTTTAAGTTTAGTGTTACATCCAAGAAATTTACTATTTTTAGGTTTGTGTATATGGTAATTTTAAATCCCAACAGTTTTCCTGTAGTCTTGGTCCGTTTGGGTTACTAATGATCATTAGACCGTCGTCTCTGTATAATCCCACATCGGTGTTTTTAATTATGTTTGGTTGTTGAGAAAGTATCAAGGCACCGACCAGCTCGCACACCTTCGCGCCATCAAAGCTACTCATAGTGACGTCGAACAGTTGGTTACTAAATTTTTTTTTATCCATGGTTTGTTATCATGGAAGAGGAGTGATTTGCGGCAGTGCTTGATGATCCTGATATCATCTTGTGAAACGGGTACGTGCTGGGCTGCTAAATTCTAGAGCTCTGTCAAGTGTGCATTCGGTGATGGAGGGGTAGTAGTCCGTGATGTCGAATTGGATGACGGCTGTATGTTTTTGTTAGTTATAGCAGTGAACCAGTTAGTGACGGCTTTTGTGCTCTTCCACTAGTTGAGCTGTAGTTTATCCTCGAGTTGCGTGTTTAGTTGAGCTGTAGTTTATCCTTGAGCTGTGTGTTTAGAGTCCTTCGTCTATTATGCTCACAAATCAAAACTTTATTTTCTTCGTAATACAATGAGGATGATAATTTGTTCCTTAGTTAAAATCACACACACACACACACACACACACACACACACACACACACACACACAAATACAAAAATTTTTTTTCACGGTCAAACTGTCGCGACTTTGGCTACACGACTCATATATTCAGGAGACAACCGCAACTTTGCCGAGCAGCGCATGTATCTTCATACACACACACATACTAAATATCACTTATACGACCACTCACAATAATACGCAAATATAACACACACACACACACACACACACACACACACACACACACACACACACACACACACACACACACATAAAGAGTTATACACAATTCTAACGTTCTTTTGACTGTATTTTTCCATTTTTTCGATTTCTCCAATATCTTTCTTTCTCTACCTGATGATTGTCGACGGTATGAAACATATATATATACATATATATGTATATATATATATATGTATAAAGCTGATGGCTCAACTGAAAAAGAAAAATATCTCATATTTTTTAAATATATTTTTATGTCGTGGGTCATTTGACATATAGGAAGACCATTTACACATATGCAATATATACGAAAATGCATACGTACTTTTCAGACATTGCAGTGACTTAAACTATTTGATATTCGAATTTGAATTTAAGCAAATGCGGAAGTGGAGCAAATACGTGATACCCAACACTCAATGCAAAACGTGAAGTAAACAGTTATATTTGAATTGAGAAAATGCTTTGAAAATTGAAATCCTATCTATAGCTTACTTATTGGATCTCACAAAAAAGCCTTGGTGGTTTATCGGTATATTTCCATAAAGAAGTATATTTCTCAAGAATTTACTTACAAATTTTTACTGATTGTAAATTAAATGAAGAAGCCAGAGAGATGTATTTAATATTATACATACTATGATGATTTGGTATATTAAAATGTTTAATTGCAGTAAAATTATAGGAATCATCTCTTATAATCTTTTTTATGGTTATTAAAGAGATGAGAAAATTCGGAACCAGTTTTTAAAACTTGTAAAACGATTAGTGGTTCGTCAAAGGGCGAATATGAAAGAAATGTGTGTGTTAATTTTTGTCGCAGTCAATTCATGAATTATTTCTTGTAGTATCGTCGTTCTTTGAGGACGAATGGACAAACCTGCTAACATGAAAACAAATAAGAAAAAAAGAAAGTCAGCATATGGTACTGCAAGTTAAGACATTATTAATTATCGTTGATAAGATATGTAAAAAAAATAATCTACAATGTACTGGTTTCATTTTGTCTTTAAAACTCAAGAACCCTCCCCATAATATTGACTTTGCTATATTAAAATGTGACTCTCTCTCTCTCTCTCTCTCTCTCTCTCTCTCTCACACACACACACACACACACACACACACACACACACACACACACACACACACACACAAAACTTCCGACCGTGCGCTAATTATTTCCATACCTAATGTTCGGACGTATCTCAAGAAAATTTTGAAAACGTATTTATATAAAGAATTTAGCCAAAATTGGATCTGAATTTACACAGAACTGTATGGATTTTATGTGGTTGATCGCTTTAAAGGCGCGAATGGCGTAAAGTTGTCGAAAAAAAATACCGAAAACGGACTCGGTGAGCCTAATTCATATACTGGACAAGGCTGCGAATCCCGTTTCCTGTTGATATATTGAAGAGCATGATGTCAGCGTGATTAGAGCACAGATCCAGGGTGAGTGGGGGCGTTCCTGAGATAGATGGATACCATAAAATTACTTTTGGAATCCTTAATGCTCTGCAAGAAATTCAGTGTATGTACCAAAAATCGAAGATATATCGGTTGAGTTATTTATTTATTTATTTTTTTGAGATGGGGTGCCGCCACATCATTAATCCACTAATCCACCTATATAGACATATAATCCGTTATATGGTTTTTGCTATCTTAAATCAATAACGCAGACATCCACGGTTTTCATCTGATCACAACACCAATACTTACGAGGGGGGTGTCCTCGTGGTGTAATAGTTAAAGCGATGGACGGCGAAATCGTAGTAAGTGAGTTCGTACTCCAGTCGTGCAATTACGTTCACTTTCGGGCAAATACCCTTGGGAAAGGTATGAACCTCCTTATCCTCCCAACTATGGGTTAAATAGTACCACTACTGCTCTTCTTGGAGAATGGCTTTGGCATTAAATAACCTACAAAGGTTGATATGCCATTAAACAAAGAAACCAAACCAAACCAACCAATACTTATGACAAAAATAAATAAAATAAAATAAAATTGAATTGCTAAACAAAAATATTAAATACGTGACAGTGCAGAAGTTTCCTAGCTTCGTTTACGTCTGAAAATCCAGATGGAAAGATATTCCTTTTGCTGATCTCGTTCTCGAGATGTGACAGTCAGGTTTTGGTTTGGCTCCAATCAGGCCCTAACTATTATGTCAGTAATTCTTTACATTCTCGAGAAATAGAAAACCGAAGATGACGAACCCTTTCTCCAAAAGGAATATCGTTTGAATAAAACTCACAAGTTTATGGATTTTTAAAAATATGTACGTTGGTTCTGAAATGAATGCATAACCTGACAGCAATACTACTTATGTTTCTCTAATTTTCCGATTTAATTCTCAGGACTGAAAAAAAAAGCAACAAAAATCATCCTCATACACACTGAGAGGATGAACTTTACAAAAACAAATAAAAGACCCCCCCCCAAAACCCGAACAAACAAAAACAAAAATCAAACGAACAAAAACAATCCCTCCACCAAAAGCAATCGCATCCCCAAAACAATTATCTACCTGTATCTGTTTTGGGAATTTTATGTATAATATACTAGGATCATTTAATAAGTAAAATGAATTTTGCCTAAAGAATTGCACCCTTTTCAAGGAAATCAATAAAAGGCTGTCAGTATTTTACTGACCGCTGCACCCGGAAATTTTTAAAATTATTTCTACTCAATAAAATATCTTTTCGACTCAGGTTTATAGTTGCAAACCCCTGTTTAGTTCATTTTTAGATATTGTTTTGACTAAAATCTGATTCTCCTTACACATCGCTCAATCTTCTGTAAATTTTATTTGGTTTGCTCTTCTTAAGCGCGAAAAATTTCATAAGCCTGGAATAATTTATTTCATTTGCCACCATTTTGAATCACCTCAAAACAAATATTTTTTGGAGATTAAGATAATTTTTGCTATAAATCAATTCGGAAAAATGCAGAATTTACATTCAAGGAAAAAATTCTAGAAAACATTTTTTTTTCAAAACAATTCACCTGACATAATGACCCTCGTATATATACATACGAGGGTGAATTAAAAGTTTTGCAATATTTTTGTAATGTGAAGCACACTTCAGCAACTCCAGATGTTTGTGCTGAGATCGTGAAGATGACGAACCACAAAGGGGTGTAAGATGCCGAGATCGCCTGATACTCCCTGAGTGCTACTCAACGGCTTGGACCACGGCTTCGGAATCCATGGTTTTAGGTCTTCTTGACCTTGCCTGATCGTCGAGGTTCAACAACAAGAGCAAAATTTCTTGAACTATCTGATTACTGTACTGCAACTAACAGAGTCGTCAACTTTGACACAACAAATCTTTTTGGTTGCATCCGCGGCGTTATGGCCCCTTTTATAGTATAAGTTCCCAATTTTGACTACATTGCATGTTCATCCGTGCGGCTTTCAAATCACAAACAGAGTAAAGCAATGAACAATTGGTTCCGTGATAAACGCGCTGCAAACTAGCATGTACCAAAATATCGCAAAACTTTTTAATATATATATATATATATATATATATATATATATATATATATATATTTCTTGATATAAAATTTACTGTTATTGATAATATCAGTATTGTGTTGAGAATAGCTTATTTCTCATGAATTAATCGAGAACTAAGTTAATCCCTAATCTATTATTCAATTGAATATAAACTTGGAGACACCGATATTAAGGCCAAACGCCGATCAATGGTAAAAGTGGGGAATATGCAACTACTTTAGCTACGTGGCAAAAATACTATTTAAATCAATAGAAAACCTCAAGTATGAAGCACGAGTAGTTTGATCAGAACTGGCCCATAGATAAATGTCCTTTCCTTTCATTGAATAGAGAATATGTGACAAACACAATGGGAAGATGTTGTGTAAGTGACTGTCATTAGGCATAAATGAATAAATAAAAATTAAAAATCAAAAAGAAAAACTCTAAAAACCAACTAAAAACCAAAAACAAACAAAAAATCTAAAAGACAACAATCCATGAAATATGCATCAAACTAAAAATAAGTAAAAAAGGGAAAGAAATAATAATAATAATAATAATAATAATAATAATAATAATAATAATAATAATAATAATAACAACAACAACAACAACATCATTTGCGTCAACAGGTCAAATAAGAAGTTCGCCCCTGTGTTTTAAATTATATCAATTTACAGCTTCCATAGAACTGCGTCTCAACGACGCGCAATGAAAAGCCCTTTATCCTGTGAATCGTTAGGGTAGCACGTTCGTAACTCAATAAGGTTGTATTTATAACAGAAACGCAGAGAAATCGCACCTATATTAGGTTACACGTCCAATGAATATTTGTTTTATAGATGCATTCATCGACCATTCTTCAACAGCAAATAATCTATCCTGTTATTTTCTTTTCCTTTCTGTTGTTGGTCGCATTGAAAATATTTCATCCATACTAATATGGAAGGAAAGGAAATTGTGACATACATTCACACACACACACACACACACACACATATATATATATATATATATATATATATATAGATTAAAACAGACAGATACATAGATACAGAGATATGGATAGACTAACACTAATAGATAGACCATCGGACAGACAAGATCTGCGAACAAGCTAACATAGACTGATATGAACATAGATATACAGATAGATAGTGGTTCCATTTGTTTAACATCATTGCCTGTGCCAATCACGTGATAGATTTTCACAAAAAGAACGCTGATTGAATGATTGAACGGTTATATGTTCTTTGCTTGTATACATTCCTCTCCTGTTTTCGTATTTTTAAAACATCTATCGTCGTTCTATCAACACTTGTTTCACTATTTTAAAGTTCTGATGTTCATTAAAAACGAAACCTTTTAACATCGATTTCCTTCGTTATAAATTCAGCATTTTTAGATTACTTTTTTTTTCAATTGTTCTCTCTATATAAATAGATATGAACAGACAAAGGCATAAATAGAAGTGGAAAATTAAGACGTTTGTAAACAAAATGAATTTTCCTATTAGGTATGTACTTATTTTTTTTTTTTAGATTGACGTATATTCCTATAATTGGCCGCCTTCAAATGCTGAGTGTAACACTCAGCATTTGAAGGCGGCCAATTATAGGAATATACAAGGCGGCAACAAGTACCATTTTTTAAGTCTTTCGTATGACACGAACTGAGACTGAAACCCGGTCTCCCGGACCATTGGCGAACGCTCTACTCATTAGGCCAATGACCTGGTTGACAAAGTAATAGGAGAAAAAACTTGATAGGAGCTGTACAAGAATGTTGCGAGCTGTTTTGATCAAATTATAGGAGAAGGACCCCACAAAATAGTAGTTCAAGTAAAACGAGCATGACAAGCAGGGCACAGCTGGAGAATCAGGGATGAACTTATAAGCGCTGTCCTCTGATGGACACCAACGCATAGACACATCAGGGTTGGCCAACCAACTAAGACATATTCATTAGCTCTATGCGGACACTGGATGCTGTCTAGTGGACTTGCCTAGAGCGATGGACGATAGGAGCGGATGGTGAGAGAGAGAGAGAGAGAGAGAGAGAGAGAGAGAGAGAGAGAAGTATATCTGTGCTATCTGTATAACTTAATGATGATGATACATTGTTAAAAAAACACTGTGTTCATCTCAAGTTCTAAGGTTACCGATATCTTTGAAACCCGTTCAGCTGGGAGAAGTTTCGACATGATTTTATCTACATACTTCCTCAGATCTTTTAACACTACGTGGTTTATATAAGGCGTTGGCGCAATAAGACAAGTTATAAGACAAAGTTCCGGTCGAGATCTCTGAAACGTCAGCACAACTGTATATACAAGCCTTAAAATATTAGAACTAATAGAAAACCTTAAAATATCCATGGAAATACCCTAAATTATAGAAGTAACTACAGCAACAAAGCAAAAGAAAATGTAGTTTATCATGATCATTATAAGTTTAATGAGCATTTTCTTTCATCTTTTAATTTTAGCCGCTTTTTTTCATCGCATGTCACTCAAGTTATTACAACCAGGAAATGCGTATTGCTCCTATAAAGATGGTTATAAAAGGAAAATATCAAAGTCGCCCAGTCTGCTTTAATATAATCTATTTCATATGTATTTATTAATATTCTATGTTGTCTTAGTATTAATTTGGCAAGAAATGGAGAGTGATTGGTATTGTTAAATTAGTGCGGACTCAATATAATGGCACTTTCTGCAATTTTGTACTCTTTTTATTATGCATGTCGAGATTATGATCATTATTTTTATTTATTACGAGAGCACGGAGTTGGCTATTTATTCTCATTGTTCTACCGTGTTCATATATTTTCTTTTAAAAAGATGATTCTCCAACATTTAGCATTATTACATCATTAACTCCATTGTCATCTTTCGATAAATTTGGGGTGTCTGATGAAGCTGTGAACTGGTAAACATATCATACAATTAAATTGTCATTTTCAACAATTTGGTTCCCATTTTTTTAGTTAAATTCTTAACCATATACAGTAAAGCTAGTAAATAAGATCACTTCATTATTATTGTTAAAAATAAAAAGTTGATTTTCTTTTTAACCAAAGATACCACTATTTCATAAATTCTAGTGCAAAGTTATACGATCAAAACGGATATTATTAAAAATTATCTTTTACCAAGAACTATAGTACTGAAACCCTGTAATCCCAACAAAGAATATGTAACAATCTAAAACTAAGAACAATCCGTGTATATATAATCATGCAATTTTTTTAGTCACAAAGTTTCCATTGGGTAAAGTTTGGTAATATATAATATCAATATAATATTAATTTAAAAAAAAAAGAATTGGTAGACGTGTACGTATTAATGGGTGATATTATATATATATATTCATAGCAACACACACACACACACACACACGTATTTGTTTGCGTGTGTGTGTATGTGTAACAAATTAAAAATAAAAACAGTGGTGTACTCACTTACGAGCGATAACTTCCCTTTCCGCCTCTCTCTCTCTCAGTATATATATAATGATAATTTTAGTAACGTATAGATAGAACAATTATTATTATTATCATTCTTTTTAATTTTTAATTTATTTCTTTCATCTACTTTAGATTAAAACTTCGTGGCACCTTAAAATTTCCATTGTGCCAGTAATAGTTGAAGCACTGGGTATGATCCAGAAAGGGACAGAAAAAACACATTAACAAGATACCTACCTGTTCCAGCCTACATGAAATACAAAAAATGCACTTTGAGGAACTGCTTATCTCCTCAGTTACTGAAAAATATCATCCATAGAAATTAGTGACTGAAAAATATCTAAAAGAGGTAGCAAAAATATAAATACATATAATTATTACCTTCCCGGTGAAGGATTATAAAAAACTGAAAGTAAAGCTGAAAATTGAATAATAATAATAATAATAATAATAATAATAATAATAATAATAATAATAAAGAAGCTTCCAGTGTCCGAGTCAGAAGCGAAGACTAATCATGAGGGAGAAAAAAAAAGCAAAAAAATAAATAAATAAATGAAATAAAAATAAATTAAAAAAATAAATAAAAAAACAAAACCAAACAAAAAAACAAAAAACAACAACAACAACAAAAAAAGACAAAAACGCTACGCTAAACAGTTTCCTGGAGAACACGACAAAGTTTATGTACTGACTTCAAAATTGGTCTTTACTGTAACTATTTGGAACTAAAGTCGTGTTTTTATTTTTTGTTATTTACATTTTCGTCGTCTTTAAGTTTTTAATGTTTAGAAAAATGGAGGTAGATACTGTTAATTCAGCAGAGTAGCAGTATAGGAAGTTAGTCAGGGAAACAAATTTCAGAATAAATAACAGTCAAAAGGTTTCCAACGTTCGAGTCAGATGCTAAGTTCACTGGACCTTAACATAGGCCTGTCGTGTTTCTCGGCCCGCGGATCAGTTCGGTTATGTCTTGGTTTATGTAGAAAATCAGTTAAGGCCGCCTGACATGGGTGCCGGGGAATCCCAGCATTGGTGCCACATTGGTGACACTCCTTGGGTCTCAAGAGACCGTCCTCCCAGGCTCTCACCTACTTTATCACCTGGCACCTGAGACGTCTCTTTTTAGGAGACATTTTTGGAGCCACAGAGCGCGTCTGGGCTACAGTCCTGTACCAGTCTCTCACGTTAAAAAGACTTTGGTGGGATACCAAACAGCTATCGAGTCTAAAGCAAAGACTTAACAGAAGGGAGAAAAAAGCAAAAAAATAAAAAAATAAATAAAAAAAATTGATAGATAAATAAATAATTAAAAACAACAACAAAAAAAAAAAAACGACAATTCGACAAATTGTATGTATTAACTTCAGAATTTGTCTTTGCTGTTACTTTTTGGAACTAAAGTTGTGTTTTTATTTTTTGATACTTGCATTTTTGTCGTCGCTAAGTTTTTGGCTGTTTATATATATAAAGGAAAATACTATTAATTTAGTGTTTAGTATGTTCCTATAAAAGCCAATAATCTCTAACAGATATGGAAGAGCTAAATTTTATAACTCACAGCAGCTAATTCCTCGTGGGCTGAATAATAGGAAAAAAATCAATGAATACATATCACTAGAAGCCATAGGAATCAGCATGATGGATATGAAGTAAGGCGGATGAATCCAAAGTTGGGTTAACAGCGAGCCTAACCAGATGCTGAGCGGAAAAAACTTCATAGTTCAACGGCCAGAGTAAAATTGTTTAGTCAGGAGACTACTGCTACTCATCGATAAAAGTGGCATCTACTGATGAGGAAAAAAAGCCAAAATCTTTTTTATGACCTACTTATGAGTTTTCTTCCTTAAAGAGTACTTGGTCACATCTGTGACAGATACGGAGATTTTAAACAACACCTGGGTCTAGTATAGCCACAATATACTACCCATGATAAAAATGACAAATCGAAACACAACGTGGGACCTAGACAATAGGTTTGGGTGTCATGATTGGCAGGTGCTTCTCTCATAGCTAATATGGGCGACCTGGCCGTCTTCCTGTGAATGTTGGCTGTCCTTTTTTCAGATACACGAACGACGACCTAAGTAACCACACAAACCAGAGACACCAACACAGAAAAGGAACTAGGGAAACAACAAACTTACACTTCACTATTATTTTGGGAGCCATCCTACATAAAGAGGGTTAGGAAAAGAGTGATAGAAATCTGGGAAGAATGCGCGAGATATCAGACTACAAGCCAAAGACTCGTTGACCGAGTTAGGACGATCATAAAAAAGTTTAAATATTTGTTGTGCTGAATCACCTACTAATGGACTCAACCACTCTCCATAATACCGGAAGACGCAGCAATACGAAGTCAGTCTAGATCCTCGCCCACGCGCGGTTATGCGAACTAGTTTACCATCCTATGTTCTTGTAACCATCCTCTGTTCTTGTAAATATATACCTATACTATAACCGTGGTGTTCTGTTCTCTTTGTGACCCCTTCTAGGGCCATAACACTGGCGACGAGGCATTCGAACCCATAATACTAGCAAATCGAAAATACGGACTCACGCAGGAACCACAAGTCAAACCTTAACACGGACACTTAAAAAATTCGAAGCTGCATACCCACGAAAAATTCGCCATAACACCGACGAACGTGGATTCAAACATTACAGGGGTATCACGTTTCAACAAGCCCAGTTATTCTCGCCAACTAAGAACAAACGTCACCTTTAATATCTGGGAACTAATTGCGAACCCAGCGGGAAAACCAAGAACAGCCCTTGTTTTCAACAATAACTCTGAATATTTTTTTCTTTTAAAAAACAAAACCCACCCAGTGTCTAAAATACTGTAAAAAAAAAAAAAAAAAATAAAAGATTTTTTCTTCCCTCTCTGTTTGTCTATTACAAACAGTTAATATTCTGAACAATTTCGGGTCGTGAATAAAATTTTCTTATTTTAAAGAAAAGACCAGTACCGCTTACAAAGTACTATCCACACGGGACTACAATTGAACGAATTGTAAGTACAACGTCTGTTTGTTGTTTTGGATGGTGAAACGAATTGCCGTTTTTCCCCACCCCCTAAAATCGTTCCAACATAAATATCAGGAAACAAATTACTGTTCCCCTCCGTTGTACTTTTCAAAAAGAAAAAAAATGGCCAAACCGAAAATCTTAAAAAATCTCTCAAACCGACCACGGCTAAATCTTTAAAACTAAAAAAAACAAAAAACAAAAAAAAAAAAAACATTAAAGAAAAAAGAAACTCAATATTTCTTTTTATTGGAAGAAATAGAGAAGAAAAAAACTGTGCATTTTTTATATTTTTGACTAACCAAGCAAAATAGAACTACAGGCGGCTGTGACAAAGTTGGTAAAACTACAGATTAAACAGCAAGAACGACAGCAACGCACAGAGGAACTACATGAAAAATGGGAGGAAAAACAAGAACTACTAAGAACTACTATTAGCTCGACAGCAACGCGCTGAGGAATTACAGTTCGAACACTAAAACCATTATCCGAGCATCAACAGCAACGGAGGAATTGCCGGCACAAATCTTAAAGAACAATGCGCATGCAGATAACGATACCACATTTTCTCAAGATTCAATATGGAACGCCATTGACAATTTTTACGACGAACAGGAAGAAGAACTGGTCTGATCAGAGGAAGACACGCCTACTATTAAGCAAGCTCGAGACACCTGAGATAATAAATTCGTGGATTTCATTTTGCCACGGAAAACCTCGGAGATATCGTTCGACGAGACGGTAAAACTTCTAACTGAATTGTTCAGCCCGAAAACCTCTCTCTTTCACAAGAGTTGGAAATGCTTGAACCTAACAAAAAATGATGAAGAGGATTTTGCAACGTACGCAGCTGTAGTGAATAAACACTGCGACGAATTTAAATTATCGGAGTTAACGGCGAACAACTTCAAGTGCCTAGTGTTTGCACAGGGACTTGAAGTTGGAAAGTGAACCAAGTCTAACTCTCCAAAAACTAACAGAAGATTGTCAAAAATTGAAATGATTTAAAAAGACTCTAAAGATATCGAATCTGGCATTTCGCACATAAAAAGAGTAGTCAAACAAATCAAGACTCACAAAACAAATAAAATACAGGATAGAAAAAACTATCACACATACCCTCGCAAATCTGACGACAAATGCGAAAAAAGAAAAATCCTAGTCCTTGCTACAGATGCGGAGGCATGCATTGGGTAAAGGATAGCCCATACTTAGCAAAAAAAAAAAAAATGCTTAGTATGTAAAAAAAAAATAGGACACAAAAGTTCCCATTGCAGGAACAAAAATCAAACTAAAAGCCGAGTGTGCCCAACAAAAACCGTAGATATCCAAGAAGAAAGCTTACGGAAATATGTCATAGTTAAAATTCTTGGCAAGGATATCAAATTCAAATTGGATTCAGGATCAGATCTAACAATTCTGAATTTCAATACTTGGAAGAAATTACAAAATCCCACAATGTTAAGATTCCATAAAACAGCAAAGGCCGTTAATAGCACACAAATCAATTTTGAGGGAGAAGTGATTACCAATGTTACCTTGCTGGGTAAAACAAAGAAATCAAAAATGTACGTGCTCAAAAACACCGAAAACCTATTCAGTTTAGACTGGATGCACGAATTCAATTTATGGGACTGGCCTATATCTACGTTCTGCAGAAAAGCAGAATCGTGTTAATCGGCAACAGAAAATTTAATCTCTAAACTAAAAAAAGGAATTCGCAGAAGTATTCACTCCTGGCCTTGGGAAATGTACGAAAATGGCCGCAGAACTAAAATTAAAGCAAAACATGCAACCAGTTTTTATAAGAAAACGTAACGTGCCATTTGCGTCCCTAGGCAAATTAAACCAGGAGTTGGATAGACTAGAAAATGTCGGGATCCTATCAAAAACAGAATTCAACCAGTAGGCTGCCCCCGTAGTTTATGTTAAAAAGAAATCAGGGGAAATCCGTGTTTGTGTTGACTTCTCGACTGGTTTGAATACAGCCTTTGAGGACTTTCATTACCCACTACCCAGTCCCGAGGAAGTATTCACTAAACTGAACGGCGGCAGCTTTTTTTCGAAAATCGATTTAAGCGACGCTTACCTGCAAATCCCAGTCAACAATGACAGCGCTAATCTTCTCTGTATCAACACCCATCGAGGTCTTTACAGATACGAAAGACTTGCGTTTGGAGTCAAGGTCGTACCCACAATTTTTCACCAGGTCATGGACACCATGCTGGGCGGCCTTGACTTTGCCATCGCATATCTGGACGACATTATTATCATATTTACCCAACCCCTCCGCTCGGGCAGGATATGTCACAGGGTCAATTTTTAAGCGGAGTTTAACAGGTTTCAATTCAGAGTTTTCTTTCTCCTAGACTAGTTGCCTCACCAAGGCTGAAGAACCCAGTCTGTCCTACTATTTACCCATAGCTGGAGGGAGAATAATTGGATTCATACCTTTCCCAAGGGTATTAGTGCTATGTGAAATGCAATCAATCTCGTCCAGGATTTGAACTCGTGTCGTCGTGTCCATTTCCTACGACGATAACCACGGGCACCTCCATAGACGAGATTATTATGGCTAGCAGAAACATGGAATAACATACAGACCATATCTACCAAGTATTCAAACGATTACAAGACTATGGTTTCAAAGCCAAGGAAAATAAATGAGAGTTCTTCCTACAAAGAATAAAATATTTAGGGCACATCATTGACAAAGACGACAGACGCCCAGATCCAAACAGAGCTACTGCCATTAAGGATATGCCGGCACTGGAAAATTACAGTTTTTTATGGCTCGCAAACTATTACCAAAGCTTTATCCCTAAAATGTACGAGCTGCGGGCACCACTAAACCAGCTATTAAAAAAGGATAAACGTTGGGAGTGGACGATTGAATACCAGGCAGCATTAGAGGAAATTAAAAAAATCCTAACCTCAAACCTTCTCCTTTCACACTTTAACCCGGAACTAGACATAATAGTTGCTAGCGACGCATGCCTACTACACATAATGCCAGATGGTTCGAAACAGCCAATCGCTTTCGCATCCAGAACACTGCTTCCGGCTGAAAAACACTATTCTCAGACAGAGAAAGAAGGACTTAGCATTATCTATGCTGTTTCAAAATTTCACCGTTACCTATATGGTAGGCATTTTACACTGCAAACAGACCATAAGCCGTTGATAACCATTTTGGGGTCAAAATAGAACTTCCTACATTCACTGCAAACCGCTTGTTAAGATGGGGAACTATTGTATTGAATTATGACTTCAAATTAGAATTTCTCTCCTCAAAAGAAATCGCACACGCGGACGGTCTGTCGAGATTAATTCATACGCAAAACGAACTCCTCGAAAACTCGGTAATCGCTGCGCTACGCATAGATAGCGAAATTAAAACAATGATCAACAACACAATCCGCGAACTACCGGTAACTCTTCTAGAGATAAAGACAGAAGCCGTGAATGACACATTCATTAAAACTACAAAGCAGAAATTATCACGAGGGGATGTCACTCCAGATATTTATTCTGCTTGCGACGACGTCACTATTCCCAAAACTCTTCAAAAAAGAATATTAAAGGATTTCAAGATGGGCCATCCAGGCACCAACAGGTTGAAGAGCCTAATAAAGTTTTGTCTATTGGTCGTCCATGGATCAAGATATCACCAATATGGTTAAAACATGTAAAGGTTGTGTCTTGGCTGCTAAGGCATCGCCCATTACTCACAAACCCTAGCCTAAATCTGAACAACCGGGGTCCAGGATTCACATAGATTACGCTGGACCATTAGAGGATTTTTATTATTTAATAGTGGTAGACACTAAATGGCCTGAGGTCCTAATATGCAGGAAACATACCACAGCGACAACCATTAATTTCCTACAGGAATTGTCTGCCCGTTTTGGTGCTAGTTAGTGACAATGCCACCCAGTTCACTTAATCAGAGCTCAAGAAATTCTGCGAAACCTACCAAATCAAACACATCACGACCCCACAGTACCACCCCAGAAGCAACAGATAATCCGAATGCTTCGTGGACACGCTAAAAAAGGCATTAAAGAAAGCTTATGGCTCCCTTCAACAATTTCTCCAGGTCTATAGGATCACGACAAACTCTAACATACCAGAAGCCCGATCTCCAGCAGAAGCCATGTTTGGTCGAAAAATTAGATCAGTGTTCGAAAAATTGCTACCAAAACAGAATCTCTACTGTACCACTCAAACGATTCAACCTTGGTGACAAAGTCTAATTTAAATACTTCAGAAACAACGTTTCCTTTTGGGAACTGGGAACGATAACCCAAAGAATTGGTAATTATTATCCAGGGCCCAAAATTCGAGCATAAGAGACACCTCGACCAAATCAGGAAACGCACCACCGAGGACCTAGTGGATCTGCCGCAGGAGGAAGTAGAGGCAATTGTCACCATCTACGACACATTTGATATCGAACCTCCCCAAACCATGCCAGAACCACGACACTCTGGTAGGAAAAGAAAATTTACGGACCCTTTTTTGGTCTGCCCAAAGAAAAAGAGATACTGATTTCACCAGTCGGAGTAATCAGCTTGGGATGGGGTGTTATGGCTGAATCACCTACTAAGGGACTCAACCACTCTTCATAATTCCGGAAGACGCAGTAATACCAAGTCAGTCTTGATCCGGAAGCTAACCTCGCCCCCGCAAGGTTATGCGAGCTAGCTTACCGTCATATGTTCTTGTAACCATCCTCTGTTCTTGTAAATATATACCTATACTATAACCGTGGTGTTCTGTTCTCTTTGTGACCCCTTCCAGGGCCATAACAATATTAGAAATACGCCAAAAGATAAATAGGGAATCAAAGCAACAAAACCCTAATACAATAATCAACGCTCAAATTCTGAAAAACAAGGATACTCTAACCGAAATGAACCAGAAAATAATAACAATCGAAACACCACACACCCAAGACACACAGAACAAACACTAACACAAGGAAAAAAGATGAATATACAAATTTTAAAGAGAATTATGTCTGAAAAGAAGAACAGATTACTATCGCTAAGAAACCAAGACTGGAAAACAATCAAAGAAGAAACTGAAAAAATAAGCGAATTATCCACGAACAATATCACGGAATTAAACGAAATAATCTATATAGAAGCGAAATAAGTCTGTGATAAAATCAGTGTTTCCCCTAAAGAACACGGACAGAAACTCAAAACTTGGATGGGAAATTCAACTTATTCGCAGATAAGAAATCTACATCAAGCAAAAATAATAAGACAGAGGAAAAACGCTGGAATATGTTGTGATGAAAAGAAAATGCAATAAGTAAAACAAAAAATATAACTCGAGGAAATAAATCAGAAGGTACTGGCGAAAACAGGAGACTAAAAAGATACCGAGACGAGATGCAGAAAACGTTGCAGAAAAAATTGGACATTCCAAAACAACGAACAAAATTCTACCAGCAAACAGGGGAAAATGCATGAACACATACCAACAACTGGATGACAAGGAAATAAAACAATTTTGGAGCAAAATACGGGAACAAAGAGAACATAACAGAAAATTCGAATGGACAAGCAATATGGAAAAAGAGTAAGAAAGACTCAAAAAAGGTCCTTATGCGAAAATGCACCCCGATTGACTGAGAACAACACTAAAAAAGGACCGATTATGGAAAACGGTAGGCCATGATTATACACATGGATACTGGTTTAAAAAATTCACTTCCATCCACGACAAACTGGCTATCGAAATGAATAGATGCTTGCAAAAAACAAACATATCGGAATGGTTGACCAAAGGAAAGACCACACTGATCCAAAAAGACCCCGCAAAAGTAACCGTCCCCAACAACTACAGACCCATAACGTGTCTACCGATGATGATGAAAATAATATCGGCACAAATTAGAAAGGAGATTTGCAATTCGCTAATAAGCCGCAGACTGTTCCCCGAAGAACAGAAAGGATGCTGCAAGGGAACGAGAAGAACTGGAGATCTACTATACATTGATCAACGCATTCTCTAGGAGAGCAAGACGAGATGGAAAAATCTAGCTATGGCGTGGATTGACTACAAAAAGCATATAATATGGTGGATTGACTGTAAAAAGGCATATGATATGTCCCCATAAAGCTGGACTGTCGCAAAGTATACAAGATATCCGACAAAGTCATAAGGTTTACTGATAATACCATGGAAAATGGAGAGTGGAACTACCAAATGTACATGGACGACATCAAACTGTTTGCCAAAAATGAAAAAGAATTAGAAACAGGCAGTAAAGATATAGGGATGAAATTTGGCAAAGAAAAATGTCTCATGTTATTAATGAAAAGCGGAAAATGACAAAAGACGGAAGGAATAGAACCACCAAATCAAGGAAAAATCATAACGCTCGGAGAACAAGAAAACTTACAAATACTTGGGAATACTGGAAGCGGACACCATCAAACAAGCAGAGTTAAAAGAAAGAGTTAAAAAAGCATACCACATAACGAGAAAGCTACACGAAACCAAACTACATAGAAGAAATCTCATCAAAGGGATAAACACCTGGGCTGCACTCTCCCTCGTAAGATACTCGGGATCATTCTTAAAGAGGACTAGATAAGGCTTTAGATCCCAGAAAAGACGTAAACAGACTGTATATGTCAAGAGAATATGGGGAAAGAGGATTTGCCACCATTCAAAATAGCTTCGATGTATCAATATAACGACTCGAAGACCACATAAAAAGCGCAGAGGATAACTGATTACAGCGATCAGAAACAATTTAGACAAAACAAGCATCAACAGTTAAGAAATAACCAGAAAATAAAAATGGAAAGAAAGAAAGCTGCATAGATATTTCAAACGACAAGCAAGCGAAATCTCACACGAGAAACTTGGACATGCCCCCCCCCCCACAAAGGAAACCTTAAGAGAGAAACTGAATCTCTTCTAATAGCAGTAGAAAGCAACGACTATATCAAAGCAAGAATAGACAAAAAGCAACACAATTGCAGATGTAGATTATGTGGTGATAGAGACAAAACGATCAATCACATAATAAGCGAATCCAGTAAATCTGCACAAAAAAGAGTATAAAACTAGACACAACTGGGTGGGAAAGTGATCCACTGGGAATTGTGCAAAAAGTTTAAATTTGACCATACGAACAAATAGTATATGTACAACCCAGAATCCGTTTTAGAAAATGGGACCACTGAGATTTTGAGACACAAATCTCGGCCAGACGACCAGATCTAGAAACAGTCAACAAAAAAGAGAACCTGAAGAAGTTACCTTTCCGGGTGAAACTGAAAGTAAGTGAAATGAGAGATAGGTACCAAGACCTTGCCAGAGAACTGAAAGAAGTATTGAACATAAAAGTGACGGTGATACAAAAACGAAGACTTGGAAATTAGAAGACGAGTGTAGACCATCCAAACTACAGCATTGTTGAGATTAGCCTGAATACTGAGAGGAGTTCTGGAGACTTGAGGAGACTTTCTGTCTCTCAGACTCCAGTGAAAAACCTTCAGCTAACGCTGGTGTGAAAAACTATCAAAAGAGTAAAATAATAATAATAATAATAATCGACTATGCTTAATCAAAAAAGTAAAAATAAATAAAATGCTGGTGAACCGATCAATCCACCCCTTTTGGAAAAATGGATACTCAAATCGACAGCCGGTGCTGGTTGTCGACGCTGGGTCTGTGGGTGTGTCTGTTCATGAAGTGGTATTAGATATCCGAGCGGAAGTTATAGGTGGCCTCCATTCGATCAGCTGCTCCTCTTGTCCTGATATTTTTCTAAGTCGATTCTTTTTCGTTATCCACAGATTTTGTTATTGTTAGACGTAGAGAACTGTTGATTTTGTAATGAAAACTCAAAACCAGCTTGCATCGGACGCATTCACACATGGCAAAATATGTTTGGAATCTATCTATCATTTCCTTTTATCCTTCTTATCTATCTATAGAAAACCACAAGTATCGTGTTACATCGCTTCTTTCTGTAGGTGTTCTGTCTACAATGGCAAACTATTCACACTGATACTTATGCCATTTGTACTATCACTGCACTCGTACACTTACAATACTCGTAGACTCATTGCGCTTGAACAATCATGGTCAAGGCACATGAACATTTACTGCACTTTTATACTCGTTATACAAGTACATTTACTGTGTTCGTGAGATCACTGCACCTGCACACTCGTAAAATTACCTCTTAACATGTTTTCACGCCAACTGTACTTGTAAACTCATTGCACTCGAATGTTTCTTGTGGTCGTGCAATCACTGCACTCCTACAATCCACTGCACTCCTACAATCACTGCACTCATGCAATCACTGCACTCCTATAATCACTGCACTCCTACAATCACTGCACTCATGCAATTACTGCACTCCTATAATCACTGCACTCCCACAATCACTGCACTCATGCAATCACTGCACTCCTACAATCACTGCACTCATGCAATCACTGCACTCATGCAATTACTGCACTCCTACAATCACTGCACTCATGCAATCACTGCACTCATGCAATTACTGCACTCCTACAATCACTGCACTCATGCAATCACTGCACTCATGCAATTACTGCACTCCTACAATCACTGCACTCCTACAATCACTGCACTCATGCAATCACTGCACTCATGCAATTACTGCACTCCTATAATCACTGCACTCCCACAATCACTGCACTCATGCAATCACTGCACTCATGCAATTACTGCACTCCTACAATCACTGCACTCCTACAATCACTGCACTCATGCAATCACTGCACTCCTACAATCACTGCACTCCTACAATCACTGCACTCATGCAATCACTGCACTCATAAAATCACTGCACTCCTACAATCACTGCACTCATGCAATCACTGCACTCATGCAATCACTGCAGCCATGCAATCACTGCACTCATGCGATCGCATAGAATATAATCAAACTCAGATCCGTTTATGTGAAACTTTGGAGTCTCTAAATCTTGTATTCATATGCCAGTTTTCCATTAATTAACAGCATAAAATAGCTCAAATATATTCGCACTTACGTATTCTGTGATTTGGAAAATTTTCGGATACTGTTCATCATCAAGATATATTGAAATTTAAATCCTTCCGACAGCCAATCAACTTCAGCTTTAATATTCTCATTTCTTGCAAACATTTCAGCCCATGAGTAAAATCATGTTAACAAGTCGGCTATTTTTTTGATTTACGACACTTCAAATTTGCCAATATCTCGATATGTTAGCATTTTTTGTTTTTTACTTTTTTCGGATTTTTTTCACCAACGATCAATTTTTAAAGATTCAACTTTTGATCCGGCATAATTCAATTTCCTAACAATAATAATAGAGCTCCATGAACAGGGGCTTGACCACAGTTAAGCTTTCCCGTTTTCGTCATTTTAAGTTTTGTTTCTTAAAAAAATTGCCTAACTCTTACAGTGATTTCCACTGGAAAGCAAAAATGTAAAAATAAATTTCAAATAATTTTGGAAGAACTCAAATGAAAACTACTGAACTGCTGTTTTCAGTTCACTTTAGTAAAGATCGCGTAAAATTTTCCCACAATTGATGACGCCATCATAAAATGATAATGAGGTCAAAAAGTTTTTTATGCAGTCTTTGCCAGAATTTAAACAATTATCTGAAAGTTCTATGATAACACAAGACTGTATATATTTTATATAAAAAAAAAAACATTTTGATAAAAATTGGTAAAAGGTATCGAGTAATGATGATAGGTCACGTTACACTTCCAATTCTCTCTCTATCGCTCTCTCTCTCTCTCTCTCGCTCTCTCTCTCTCTATATATATATATATATATAGTAAAGTTGGCGACCGTAGTCGAGGGCGACCAGAAGGCTCCCTTTTCAATAGCTACTATACCGAGGTGTAGGGGAGGGCGCTACTCCTTTCCCCGGATGGCTCCACTTTACCCTCGATACGTACCTTATACTGCTGAGTGTTAAACAAGTACCATTATTTGAGTCTTTGGTATGACTCGACCTGGGATTGAACTGTTGTGGGAGCCTTACCCATCTCACCATGATGGACTCTTCTCACCTTTATTAGTACAGAGAGATTTCGCTGCCAGCCGAACAATACCGGAGTTATCCGAAACAGTACGAAACTTATTACCTTTTCTATGTAACTCTATCTTTTTTGTGCAATATGATCTGCTTACCTAATTTCTGTGTCTGCGTTTTCATTAGTCAACCTTTTCGGGGCCACAACATACTGGCGACGAGGAACTCGAGCGAAAAAAGGGACTCTCCAACAAACAAAAGGGGTTAATCGCACAACATACTGGCGAAGATACATCCCAACAACAAAGAGATACCCCAAAAGTTGTCAAAGAATCTACAACAAACTTCCAGCATACAACGAACTGAACAAGATTTTTTAAAAACAACTTCGACCTATCAAATTGTACAAACGACGGAGTGTGTCGGATAACGGATTAAAAAAAAAAAAAGTAAGGAAAAGTGTAAGTATATTGTCACGTCCGTAGAACATAAGATAGACGTAATTTGCATACAAGAGCACCGATGCACGCACACCGAAGATATCAAATATCACGAAACTGGCAATGGATGGATGCTGGTGACTGTATCGGCATGGAAAAACTCTGTCAATGCATCGGTAGGAGGGGTGGGAATGCTTATAGGACCGAGAGCGTTAAAAACACTAAACAGCATTGAGAGAATACAACCTAGGATGATAGCCGCAACGTTTAATGGCAACCCCAAAGCAACAATTATCTCCTGCTAAAGCCCTACCAATGTTAGCGAAGAAAACGAAATAGTCACCTTCTACGAAGATCTATCCTCCCTAGTACGTAGCATTCCGAAACACAACCTGCTAGTCATTGGCAGAGATATGAACGCACAAATCGGGAAAAACAGAAACAACAAATACAGCCTACACAACGCGTCAAACAGGAATGGACAACATCTAATTGATTTCATGATAGAAAATAGATTAACATGCCTCAATACAAACTTTCAAAAAAGGGAGGGGAAATTATGGACCTACACATAAGAGTAAAGCACAGATAGACTACGTCCTTATAAACAGGAAATGGAAAAACAGTGCGATGAGTTGCGAGGCATACTCCTCTTTCGAGGGTGTGTCCTCCGATCATAGAATAGTTACGGCCAAAGTACGACTAAGCCTACGAAAAAACGCCACACGAAAAGCGACAACCAAGCACTATAACTGGGCCCTACTCAACAACAGAGATATTAGAGACAAATATGCATTGGAATTAAGAAACAGATTCGAAGCACTACAAGAGAAGGCAGAAAAAGGTACCCCAAATGACGAATATGAAAATTTTGTAGAAGCACACCTTGAGGCGGCAGCAAAGTATATTCCAACAAAACCTAGAACTAAATATAGAGTCCCTTGGGAAACGCTAGCGGTTAGAGAAAAACGTGCACTCGTGAAAACTGCCTCCAAAAGCTATTGAAAGAACCCAACAAACATAAATGTCCGAAAACTAGAAAAGGCACAATATCAATAAACAGGAATATATCTAAAAGAACAGGCAGAATACATACAAAATCAGATAGATAAGATTAGAGACTCGGTGGAAGATAGACAATCCAGGATAGCCTGGCAAACAATAAACGAAGTAAGTAGAAGGAAGGGCATAGCCAAAGCAAAATTGAAAGCTGCAAGCTAACAAGAAAGAGTAAAACTGTGGGAACAGCATTTCAAAAATCTACTTGGAAACCCACCGAAAATAACGGATGAACCGATCACCAGAATTATCAGTAAGCAATTAGACGTTAAACTAGGTCCTTTCACCAAAGAAGAACTCGACTCGGTTCTCAGAAGAATTAAAAATAGGAAAGCTGTAGGGCTAGACGAGATCCCCCCAGAAGTGTGGAAGACTAGACAATTCGACGATATACTGCTCTGGCAATGCAACACCGTCTATAGACAAAATAGGATAGAAAGATGGACGAAGGGATGCATCTTTCCTTTCCCTAAAAAAGGCGACCTCGGACTAGCCAAGAACTACCGAGGGATAACACTTACATCCATAGCAGCCAAAATCTACAATGCCCTACTACGAAACCGCATAGAACCCAAAATAGACAACATCCTTAGGAAAAACCAAAATGGCTTCCGGAGAAATAGATCCACAACCTCACAAATACTGACCATCCGTAGAATCCGTAGAAGGCGTTCGGGCAAAAAACCTTCAGGCGATATTACTATTTGTCGACTTTACCTAGGCCTTCGATTCCATACACAGAGGGAAGATGGAGCAAATCCTACTAGCATACGGCCTACCAAAAGAAACCGTAGCAGCGATAATGATTCTCTACAGAAACACAGAAGTGAAAGTACGTTCACCAGATGGAGACACGGAATACTTCGACATTGTTGCAGGAGTACTACAAGGAGACACACTAGCCCCGTACCTCTTTATCATCTGTCTAGACTATGTGCTGAGGACTTCGATCGACAAAATCAGAGAAAATGGCTTTTGAGTTTCCAAACGTTTACTTTGTCCAGTACCTTATATTTTCGAAAGAGGAAAACCCGCTCCTTTTCACTTTGCTTACTTTCAATTCTTTCTCTTGGTTCCAGTGTCGCTGAGGTCTTTCAAGCACTGTCCCAGAATAAGTGCCACAAAGCTTTTCTTGCGATGTTATACGTTTACCCGAGAAATAAATTTTTATAAAAATCCATCTTTAGCTAGAACCAAATTAAAGAATATGTCTTACTTTATTTGTGCATATAAAAAAGTAATAAAAGTTAAATATCTATTTAAATAGTATTTCGATGCATCCCTTCACACATGAGTGTACAAATTATTTATTAACTTGTCAGTAAACTTATTTAATAGTTCGGGATGACTTCGTAAAGGAATTTTCAATAACTGATGTACTGACTGTAAGCACTAACCTGAATGTTAGTCTACACAGGTGACCAGTCAGACAACTCCGGAATGTTGTTTATCAGCGCGATTTAATGATAGAGCAATAGATTGAGAATTCATATGAATACAGGCTCTAATGTCTAAGATTTGCATGTTTCATATATGACTGATGTAATTCTGATTTCAGAGAACTATTGCATACACCATACACGACCGGAGTAATGACAGTTTGATAAGACATAATGGTTGTTTATTGAATATTAGGATTATTATTGTACTTGTATGGCACAACATTATGAATAAATTTTTCTGGAAGATTATTTTATTGACGATTAAAACCTCGATTCTACTAACAGTACATTGGAGGTTGATCTATATAGCAGGCATTAATCCAAGCCAGAACTTCAAATCTCAAGATCAACTTATATCCCAAATCGACTTGTACGCCGTATTTTACGGTATATATATATATATATATATATATATATATATATATAGAGAGAGAGAGAGAGAGAGTACACCACTGAAGTGAATGTAGCAAACTGACCCAGAATGAGTACAAGAGCAGACACGATTAGGTGGGTAAGGTGATCCACTTGGAATTGTGCAAGCGACTGGACTTTGATCATAATGACAAATGGTATATGCGTAGACAAGAATTTTTCCTGGAAAACAAAACCTACAAAATTCTCTCAGAGGTTGCGATGAAAAGAGATTACCCAATCTCGGCCAGAACACTAAAAAGAAAAAACGAACGTGTTTGCTTGAAGACTGTTCCAACATATCACAAAGTGAAAAATAAAGGAAAGTAAATAAATATCTGGACTTTGCTAGAGAGCTGAAAAGGCTGTGGCCTATGACAGTCACATGCGAATTAAGAGAGAGAGAGAGAGAGAGAGAGAGAGACGCAAAGGAAAAATCAGAAAACATCAAACATCAGTTCGATATATAAGAGAATGAAGCTTTCTTTCATTGATCATTTTCCTGTTTATGAGACCGGTCCACTAACAATTTACAACATCCGAATTAAACGTGTGTGGGTTTTTGCAACAACGTGTTGGTCTATTCTTTTATTATCGAGATCAAGTGACAAACTCGTTCGTCTAAATCTATCACTTCCCCTCACTGTTTTCCTTTCTTTTTTCTTTTTTTTTTTTTTTTTTTGCTTCGGCTCCATTGAAGCAGACGATAAGCGTTATCGTTTCCTTTCTCTCTCTCGCTTTCTTTCTTTCTTTCTTTCTTTCTTTCTTAGATGCCTTGCGTGTTTTTTCTTTTCTTTCATTTTTTACCTTCTAAACAGAACGGTCCATAATTTATCAGAGGTGACTACAGGGCGTAACATTCAAACACATACGTTCATCTTGAATAATTATTATCATTTTTATTAATGATGATAACAATAATGATAATAATGATAATAAATATGGGACATGAAAGTGACGTTGATACCAGTTGTAATTGGTGTGCTCGGTACAGTCCCCAAAGGATTGATAAAGGGGCTGGAGGACATGGAAATAACAAGACAAGTGGAGACCATCCAAACTACAGCATTGTTGAGATCAGCCAGGATATTGAGAAGAGTCCTGGAGACTTGAGGAGACTTGTTGTCACTCAAACTCCAGTGAAAAAAATCTGCTAACACTGGTGTAAAAAACTCTCAAAAGAGTAAAATGATAATAATAATAATAATAATAATAATAATAATAATACCATAACTAGGAAACAAAAATGGGAAGGAAAACAACTCCATGGGCGTTTTAAACGACTAAATAAACAACATCTCACACGACAAAACCTGGACATGGCTAAGAAAAGGAAACTTTAAGAGAGAAACAGAATCTCTTCTAATGGCAGCACAAAATAGCGCCATAAGAACCAATCATATCAAGGCAAGGATAGATAAGATGCAACAAAATAGCAAATGTATGCTATGCAGTGACCGAGATGAAACCATCAATCACATAATAAACGAATGCAGCAAATTGGCACAGACGGAGTACAAGGCTAGACACGACTGGGTGGGCAAGGTGATCCACTGAAAAATGTGCAAGAAATTTAAATTTGATCAGGCCAACAAATGGTATTTGCACAACTCAGCACCTGTCCTAGAAAATGAAACATACAAACTCCTATGGGGCTTTGACAAACAAACAGATCCCTAATATCGGCCGGAAGACCAGACCCAATAATAATCAAAAAAAAAAAAAAAAAAAAAAATCTGCAAAATTGTCGACTTTGCTGACCATAGAAAGAATGTGAAAAGAGAGATAAGTACCTCGACCTTGCAAGAGCATGAAGGTGACAATTATACCAATTGTGATTGGTGTTTTGGCACGGTAACTAAAGGATTATTAAAGGGCCTGGAGGATTTGGAAGTTGGTGGCCGAGTGGAGACCATCCAAACAAAAGCATTATTGAAAACGGCCAGAATACTGAGAAAAGTCCTGTAGACTTGAGGAGACTTGTTGTCACTCAATCTCCAGTGAAAGACCATCAACTTACGCTGATGTTAAAAATTCTAATGAGTAAATAATAATAATAATAATAATAGAATGTTGGATTGTGAAAAAATGAATAAAAACCAACCAGAAAAGCTAAAGAAACTACTATTTTCTGGGGCTTTTCGATTCAAACTGATAGAAAGATAAAAGCAATAGTGTCTAAGGACCATGAAAGAAAAACATGCCCTCTAATTGATATATCAGTGCCAAATGATAATAACATATCAGTCAAAGAATATAATTAGAAGCGACCGGGAAAAAGAAATTGAGAAGATGTGGTATCTTCAAACCACCACCGTGCCTCTGACAATGGGAGCCCTGGGTATGATTTTGAAAGGGACAGATAAACAGATTAACAAGATACCTAGTAGTCCCAGCCTCTTTGAAATATAAAAAATTGCACTTTTTTGAACTGCTCATCTCCTTAGGAGAACATTATCAATGTGACGGAAAACATCACCCAAAAGAGGCAGCAAAAAACATAAATACATAAAATGCATATAAATACAACTTTCCCTCACTGAAGAAAGCGAAAATAATAATAATAATAATAATAATAATAACGCTCGGAGAAAAAGAAAACGTACAAGTAATTGGTTATATTGGAAACTGACATCATCAAACTAGAAGAGAAAAAGAAGACGAGTATCTCAGACGAACGAGAATATTTCTTGAAACCAAGCTCTGCTGCTGGAATCTCACCGAAGGGATAAACACGTGGGATGTCTTCCTTGTAAGTCGGGACCATTATTGAAATGGATGAGGAAAGAATTCAGACAAATGGATTAGAAGAAAAACCTAATGACATACACAGATTATATGTGTTAAGAAAAGAAGAAGGAAGAGAGCGATGATATATCGATATGAGGACTCAAAGACAACATTAAAAGGAACAAAGAAAAATTAATTTCTGCGACCATAAGCAGCACAGACAACATTAAGATAAACGGAACTAAGAAACAGAAATGGAAAAAAAAACAAAAACAACTGTATGGATATTTCAAGCGACAAACTGACGGAATCTCACACGAGAAGACCTGGACAAGGCTAAGAAAGGGAGATTTTAACAGGAAAACTGAATATCACCTAATAGCAGCATAAAACAACGTAATAAAGACAACTATGTTAAAGTGAAAATAGATAAGACGCAACAGAATAGCAAGTTTAGGTTATGTGGTGAAAGAGACGAAACGATTAATCACACGAATGAATGAAGCAAACTAGCACAAAAAGTATACAAGAAACAACTGTGCAGGGAAGATGATCACAGGGAATTGTGCAGGAAATTGAAATTTGACCATACTACCAAATGGTATATGCACAAACCAGAATCTGTTCTGGAGAATAAGACGCACACAATTCTTTACGATTTTGAGACAGGAACAGATTAGTTAATCCTGGCCAGAAAACTAAAATGTTATGGAACATGAAAGGACCATGATACCGATTATAATCGGTCCCCAAAGGCTTGCTAAGGGGACTGAAAGAGTTGGAAATCAGAGAACGAACCGTGACCATCCAAACTACAGCATTACTAAGATCAGTCAGAATACCGAGAAGAGTTCTGGAGACTTGAGGAGACTTGTTGTCACTCGGACTCCAGTGAAAGATCATCAGTAAAAAGTGGAGTGAAAAACTTGCAAGGAGGAAAATAATAATAATTATATTAATTATTCAGAGGAAGACTGATTACAGCGACCAGAACCAATACAAACAACGCAAGCATAAACAGAACAAAAATAACCAGAAAATAGAAATGGGAAGAAAAACAACCGTATGGACATTTCAAGCGACAAACAAACGAAATCTCACACGAGAAAATTTGGACATGGCTAAGAAAGGAAAACCTTAAGAGAGAAACTGAATCTCTTCTGATTGCAGCACAGATAAACGCCATCAGGGCTATGTCAAAGCAAAAATAGACAAGACACTACAAAATAGCAAATATTGGTTATGGGGTGAGATAGATGAAACGATCTATCACATAATAAGAAAATGTAGTACGCTAGCACAGAAAGAGTGTAAAAATTGACATGACCAGGTGGGGAAGGTGATCCACTGTGGATTGTGCAAGAAGTTTTAATTTGACCATACGGACAAATGGTATATGTACAACCCAGAATCCGTCTTGGAAAATGAAACGCACAGCATTCTTAGGGATTTTGAGATACATACAGATCACCTAATCTCGGCCAGACGACCTGACCGAGTGATAGTAAAAAAACTAAACAAAAAAAAAAAGAACCTGCCGAATAGTGGACTTTGCCGTCCCGGGTGAGCACCGAGTAAACCTGAAAGAAGGCGAAAAGAAAGATTAGTACCTGGATCTTGCGAGAGAACAGAAAAAACAAACAAACTGTGGAATATGACGGTGACGGTGATACCAGTTGTAATTGGTAAACTCAGTACAATCACCAAACGGTTGGTAAAGGGACTGGAGGACTTGGAAATAAGAGGACGAGTGGTGACCATCAACCTCCAGTGGAAAGGTCCATTACAAGCGCATCAATTATTATTGCCACCGTAACCCTCATGTCAGGTTTGGAAAAAAGATTGGAGGAATCTGAAGACAGAGGAAGAATTGAGACCATCCAGATATCTTTAAAAGATTATGTTTCCTACAAAAAATAACGCAAGAAACAAGTCCTTCAATGCAAAAAGAAAAAAAGAACTACAACAAAATAAAAACAACAACCACACTGTAAGAGTGATAACTCACGGCCTTCTTTAACCACAAGATAACCACCCTAACGTGAATCAATTTAAATTCCAATATTAAACCTGGAATAAAAGTAACACATGCGTCCAATAAACTGTCTATTTATTTACAGATAAAAAGAAGAATAAAACATGTATATTTTATTCACTTAAAAAGAAAGAAAGCTCATACTGCTAAAATTATTGCACTTTAGCGTTCCGTCGAATGACCGAACGATTAACTCTAGTCGTCTCCGAAAAAGATTTGGGCCGAAAACAACGAATAAAACAGAGGTATAGATACAAGAAATAATAGAATTCGTTAGATTTCAAAAATAAAACAGTCTTAAAGGTTCAAAAGAGTCCTTTGAAAAATGGAAGTCTTCTCGGCAGTTGAATTGCAGCAGCAGCAGCAATGGTAATTAAGAAAAAAATGTATTGAGACAGATTTCAGCAATTTATTTCTTAGAAAGTTCCTTTATGAAGAGTCTTGAAGGAAAGAATTCCTTCCAGCCTTCTGTTCAGCATTCATAATTTTTGTGTTCTCGGCATAGCAATTCCACGGTAGAAAACTTGAAAGAATTGCCACCGTTCAGCAATCTTTCCAATAAGAGACTAAGCAACTGAAAAAGGATACCTGATAGAACTCCATCAGGCTCTCAGTCAGCCATTAGAAATTTTCCTATTCAGAGGAAAATTTCTTCATTCCACATGGTTTTCAGCGGTCAAGCGCGGAGCTCCTTTTTGAGAAGTCCGCTCTCTCCAAAGATTTCTCAAAAAAAAAAAAAAAAAAAAAAAAAGCAAAAAAAGCCGAGTTTCCTATTTCCTGCTTTAACATCAAAAATGGTGTTAGTTCCGGTCACGTCACTAATCCACTTCCTCCGGTGACGGCGAAAAAAGTCCCGTCAACACAAACTTTCAAAATAATAATTTCGACAATCTGCATTAGTAAGATTGGTTCGAATACTTTGAAGAGACCAGGCAACTTGAGGAGACTCGCTGTAACTCAGATTCCTGTGAAAGATCACCCATTAACTCTGGTGAGCAAGATTCACAAATTTACTTCAAGTAATGCAATTTCTTTATCATAGAAGTTCAGACATAACAAAACCACAACAACAACATTAATGATAATGATTACAATCATAATGATAACAGATTTGTTGGTAGTCTTTAAATTTGTACATTAAGTAAGTTTTAAAGTAAAGGTCTGTAAAAAGTGAAAATATATTTGATTCACCCTAATATGTATCATATCAATATGATAGAGAGATTCTTTAGGTCACTACGTGAAATAATCTTTGGGTGAATGTTAAAACGCGACTTCTGACATTCCTTTGTAACAATTAAGATTTTAAAGATTCCGCCCTTCTTTATAGCTCACGTTTTTCAAGTCTTGAATTCTTTGATTCCACATCAGGAGAACCCTGCCAAGATTACGACCACCACATTTTCCTTCGCGTTCGCTAAATTAGTGGAAAGATTATTAACATTTCCTCACTGTGGTCGTCGGTTCACAAGACGATATCCTCTACCCACCATAAGCAATTTTTGATGGTGGGGACAGATCTTGCCACAACATACTAGGCAACCTGTGGGGTCGTGTAACAAGCACCTATACGGTTACTGAGCAATATTAGACCGATTCATTGATTTCATGTGTGAAAATTCGAAATAAATGAATAAATAAACGACTTTTCATTTGCTGAAAGAACTTTTTCAAACCCAGAATATTTTCCCCAGTTTCATCGAAAAGTTGTTTGTAAAACCCCAAATAAAATGAAGCCACAAACCGAATGAAGTTTGCTACTTGGAGGGTTTAGCAGAATACTGGTTCAAACGTGCCGCTCAAAACAAAAAATATTTGAATCCAAGTGTGAACAATTCACAAAGCAATCATAGTGCTTTATCTTAGAAGTTCAGACATTATAAAGCAATAAAATCCTATTTCATAGAAATAATTATTTAGTTTTGTCAAAAGAAATGGTGAAAATTAAGAAAGTCGAAGAAAAAAAAAATTCGACATTCACCTCATGATGGCATATACATAAAATAGAATAAAAATAATGAATAATTAAATGAATATGGGGAAGTATTCATACTAGCATATAATAATGTTGGTCTTTTAATGGAGTCTGAGTGACAATAAGTTTCATCAGGTGTAAAGGGCTTTTCGCAGTATTCTAGGCGATCTCAATAATGCTGTGTACTGTATGGTCTTGAGTCAGCCTCTGATTTCCAATTCTACCAATCTCTTATACAAACTCTTGTGGACAATTCCTAGCTCGCCGACAATTATTATCATCACGGTCACCTTCATGTTCTACAGGTTTTTCAGCTCTCTGGCAAACTCCAAGTATTTGTCTATCTTTTCACTTTCTTTCATTTTCATTCTGTGGTCCGCTGAAACGGCAAAATCTATTCAATGACAAGTTCTTTTTTCCTTGTTTAATAAACGTGAGGCCTGAGGTTTGTATCTCAAAGTCGAAAGAATTTTATGTCTCGCATTTTCTAGAGCAGATTCTGGCTTGTGTAATTACTATTATTATGGTAGTAAAATTTTAATTTCTTGTACAATTCCCGAGGAGATCACCTTTCCCAATGAGTCGTTCCCTAGTCTTGTATTCGTTTTGTGCCAGTTTGCAGTATTGACTTCTTATGTCATGAACAGCTTCACCTGTTTCACAATTCCCGAGTGGATCACCATTCCCACCGAGTTGTTCCCAGTCTTGTATTCGTTTTGCGCCAGTTTGCAGTATTGACTTCTTATTTTATTAACCGTTTCATCTGTCTCACAATTCCCGAGTGGATCACCTTTCCCTTCGAGACGTTCCCAGTCTTGTATTCGTTTTGTGCCATTTTGCAATATTGACTTCTTATGTTATTAACCGCTTCATTTGTTTCACAATTCCCGAGTTGATAACCATTCCCACCGAGTCGTTCCCCAGTCTTGTATTCGTTTTGTGCCAGTCTGCAGAATTGACTTCTTATGTCATTAACCGCTTCATCTGTTTTACAATTACCGAGAAGATCACCATTCCCACCGAGTCATATCTATGTTGTATTTGTTATGTGCCAGTTTGCAGTATTGACTTATGTCATTAACCGCTTCATCTGTTTCACAATTTCCGAGTGGATCACCATTCCCACCGACTCGTTCCCAGTCTTGTATTCATTTTGCGCCAGTTTGCAGTATTGACTTCGTATGTCATTAATTGCTTCATCTGTTTCACAATTCCCGAGTGGATCACCAATCACACCGAGTCGTTCCCAGTCTTACATTTGTTTTGTACCAGTTTGCAGTATTGACTTTTTATGTCATTAAACGCTTCATCTGTTTCACAATTCACGAGTGGATCACCATTCCCACCGACCCGTTCCCAGTTTGATATTCGTTTGTGCCAGTTTGCAGTATTGACTTGTTATATCATTAACCGCTTCATCTGTTTCACAACTACCGAGTGGATCAACATTCACACCGAGTTGTTCCCTGTTTGGTATTCGTTTTGTGCCATTTTGCAGTATTGACTTCGTATGTCATTAACCGCTTCATCTGTTTCACAATTCCCGAGTGGATCACCATTCCCACCGAGTCATATCTATGTTGTATTTGTTATGTGCCAGTTTGCAGTATTGACTTATGTCATTAACCGCTTCATCTGTTTCACAATTTCCGAGTGGATCACCATTCCCACCGACTCGTTCCCAGTCTTGTATTCATTTTGCGCCAGTTTGCAGTATTGACTTCGTATGTCATTAATTGCTTCATCTGTTTCACAATTCCCGAGTGGATCACCAATCACACCGAGTCGTTCCCAGTCTTACATTTGTTTTGTACCAGTTTGCAGTATTGACTTTTTATGTCATTAAACGCTTCATCTGTTTCACAATTCACGAGTGGATCACCATTCCCACCGACCCGTTCCCAGTTTGATATTCGTTTGTGCCAGTTTGCAGTATTGACTTGTTATATCATTAACCGCTTCATCTGTTTCACAACTACCGAGTGGATCAACATTCACACCGAGTTGTTCCCTGTTTGGTATTCGTTTTGTGCCATTTTGCAGTATTGACTTCGTATGTCATTAACCGCTTCATCTGTTTCACAATTCCCGAGTGGATCACCATTCCCACCGAGTCGTTCCCCAGTCTTGTATTAGTTTTGTGCCAGTCTGCAGAATTGACTTCTTATGTCATTAACCGCTTCATCTGTTTTACAATTCCCGAGAGGATCACCATTCCCACCGAGTCATACCTATGTTGTATTTGTTATGTGCTAATTTGCAGTATTGACTTATGTCATTAACCGCTTCATCTGTTTCACAATTTCCGAGTGGATCACCATTCCCACCGACTCGTTCCCAGTCTTGTATTCGTTTTGCGCCAGTTGCAGTATTGACTTCGTATGTCATTAATTGCTTCATCTGTTTCACAATTCCCGAGTGGATCACCAATCACACCGAGTCGTTCCCAGTCTTATATTTGTTTTGTACCAGTTTGCAGTATTGACTTTTTATGTCATTAAACGCTTCATCTGTTTCACAATTCACGAGTTGATCACCATTCCCACCGACCCGTTCCCAGTTTGATATTCGTTTTGTGGCAGTTTGCAGTATTGACTTGTTATATCATTAACCGCTTCATCTGTTTCACAACTACCGAGTGGATCAACATTCACACCGAGTCGTTCCTTGGTTGTATTTGTTATGTGCCAGTTTGCAGTATTGACTTCGTATGTCATTAACCGCTTCATCTGTTTCACAATTCACGAGTGGATCACCTTTCCCACCGAGTCGTTCCCAGTCTTGCATTCGTTTTGTGACAGTTTGCAGTATTGGCTTCTTATGTCATGAACCACTTTATCTGTTTCACAATTCCCAAGTGGATGACCCTTCCAACCGCGTCATTCCTATGTTGTATTTGTTATGTGACAGTTTGCAGTATTGACTTGTTATGTCATTAACCGCTTCATCTGTTTCCTAATTACCAAGTAGATCACCATTCCCACCGAGTCGTTTCCAGTATTGCAATAGTTTTGCGCTAGTTTGCAGTATTGACTTCTTATGTCATGAACCACTTCATCTGTTTTACAATTCCCGAGTGGATCACCTTTCCCATCGAGTCGTTCTTATGTTGTATTTGTTATGTGCAAGGTTGCAGTATGGACTTTTTATGTCATTAACCGCTTCATCTGTTGCACAATTCCACAGTGGATCACCTTCCCGATCGAGTCGTTCACAGTCTTGTATTCGTTTTGTACCAGTTTGCAATATTGACTTCTTATGTCATTAACCGTTTCATCGGTCTCACAATTCCCGAATGGAACACCATTCCATTCGAGACGTTCCCAGTCTTGTATTCGTTTTGTGCCATTTTGTAATATTGACTTCTTATATTATTAACCGCTTCATCTGTTTCACAATTCCCGAGTTGATAATCATTCCCACCGAGTCGTTCCCCAGCCTTGTATTCGTTTTGTGCCAGTCTGCAGAATTGACTTCTTATGTCATTAACCGCTTCATCTGTTTTACAATTACCGAGTGGATCACCATTCCCACCGAGTCATACCTATGTTGTATTTGTTATGTGCCAGTTTGCAGTATTGACTTATGTCATTAACCGCTTCATCTGTTTCACAATTACCGAGTGGATCACCATTCACACCGAGGTCGTTCCCAGTCTTGCGTTCGTTTTGCGCCAGTTTGCAGTATTGACTTCGTATGTCATTAATTGCTTCATCTGTTTCACAATTCCCGAGTAGATCACCATTCCCACCGAGTCGTTCCCAGTCTTGCATTCGTTTTGTGCCAGTTTGCAGTATTAACTTCTTATGTCATGAACCACTTCATCTGTTTCACAATTCCCGAGTGGATCACCTTTCCCACCGAGTCGTTCTTATGTTGTATTTGTTATGTGCAAGGTTGCAGTATGGACTTTTTATGTCATTAACCGCTTCATCTGTTTCACAATTCACGAGTGGATCACCATTCCCACCGAGTCGTTCCCAGTTTTGTATTCGGTTTGTGCCAGCTTGCAGTATTGACTTTTTATGTCATTAACTGCTTCATCTGTTTCACAATTCACGAGTGGATCACCATTCCCACCGAGTCGTTCCATGTTTTGTATTCGGTTTGTACCAGTTTGCAGTAATGACTTCTTATGTCATGAACCGCTTCATCTGTTTCACAATTCACGAGCGGATCACCATTCACACCGAGTCGTTCCTTGGTTGTATTTGTTATGTGCCAGTTTGCAGTATTTACTTCTTTTGTCATGAACCGCTTTATCTGTTGCACAATTCCCGAGTGGATCACCATTCCCACCGAGTTGTTTCTAGTCTTGCATTCGTTTTGTGCCAGTTTGCAGTATTGACTTGTTATGTCATTAACCGCTTCATCTGTTTTACAATTCACGAGTGGATCACCTTTCCCACAGAGTCGTTCCCTGTCTGGTATTCGTTTTATGCCAGTTTGCAGTATTGACTTTTTATGTCATTAAACGCTTCATCTGTTTCACAATTCCCGAGAGGATCACCATTCCCACTGAGTCGTTCCCAGTCTTTATTCATCTTGTGCCAGTTTGCAGTATTGACTTATTTTGTCATTAACCGCATCATCCGTTTCACAATTCCCGAGTGGATCACCTTACCTATCGAGTCGTTCCCAGTCTTGTATCCGTTTTGTGCCAGTTTGCAGCATTGACTTCTTATTTTATTAACCGCCTTATCTATTTCACAATTCCCGAGTGGATACCTTTCCGATCGAGTCGTTCCCAGTGTCGTATTCGTTTTGTGCCAGTTTGCAGTATTGACTTCGTATGTCATTAACCGTTTCATCCGTTTCACAATTCCCGAGTGGATCACCTTTCCGATCGAGTCGTTCCCAGTCTTGTATTCGTTTTGTGCTAGTTTGCAGTATTGACTTTTTATGTCATTAATTGCTTAATCTGTTTCACAATTCCCGAGTGGATCACCTTTCCCACCGAGTCGTTCCCAGTTTTGTATTCGTTTTGTGCCATTTTGCAGTATTGACTGCTTATGTCATTAACCGCTTTATCTGTTACACAATTCCCGAGTGGATCACCTTTTACAGTTACATACATATACAAATAACATATTTGTAATTTATAAAATCAATCGAATAAAAGATGAACACAGAGTCGGATGTCATCCCATTATCCCGTCAGATAAATTATGGACTATTCTATGTTGATTGTAGAGAAAGAAAGGAACGAAACAGAATACGATACATATTAGAGAGATAAAGAAAAAAAAATAAAAGAATGAAAAGTAAGAATGAAAAAAATACTGAAAAATAAGAAGAGAATAAAACTATACATCAAATGCTTGTTATCTTCTTCAGAGAAATGAAAGGAAGAATAAAGGAGGGAAAAAGAAGGGAAGATAATGAAAGAAATAAACGGAAGTATGTGTGTGACACACACACAGAGAGACAGAGACAGAGAGAGAGAGAGAGAGAGTTTGTAAATGTGTGTGTGTGTGTGTGAACGGAAAATAGACATGTGAACCCTGGAAAATAAATTTTATGAATTCCTTAATCTCATCTATGGGTTAAATGGATATGTTTAAAATTATTTATGTTAGGAAAACTTGATTCCATATAACTGTGTGCAATATTTTGTATTAAAGAATAATTACTCAAAGCTATCATTATTTAAGAAAGATTAATATTATTATTATTATTATTATTATTATTATATTACTCCTTGATAGTTTTCACATCCGAAGGTCTTTCCCTGGAGTTTGAGTGATAAGTCTCCTTAAGTCTCCAGAACTCTTCTCAGTTATCTGGCCTTATTATTACTATTAGTCTCTTCAAAACATATTACTAGTATAAGATAGAAATACTTTGAACCATATAATTGAGTAAAAACAAATGATTATTATTAGATATGAATAGTTAATTTAAATCATATAATTTTTTTTTATTAATTATTGATATCAGATAGAAATATCTGATAACATATAACTTTGTGCAAACAATTAATTATTGAGGAGAAAAAGTTTGAAAATGTAATGGAACATTTAAAATATAATTATGATAACGATAAAATATTTTCAAATGAATTGAGTTTCGGCATTGAATAACCCGTAAATGGTTGATATGCGGTTAAAAACAAAACCCACACCGAATCACACACACACACACACACACACACACACACACACACACACACACACACACACACGTATACATATATATCTATCTTTCTGTGAAAGCAGCAGTGCCCTTCTCAACACCTCTGCCTCTACTACGGTCGCCAACTTTACTTTAAAAGATGAATAGATGGAATCAGCAACATTGAAACCCTTGCATTTTTTCTAACCACTGCTCGATCTATCTGCTGGAAAAAAATCAATATTTTTAAAATTCTGCGGAACATGTAATTCGTCTCTACACCAATGAGTCATTTATCAAGCTCCATAAAATAGGCTGTTTATGTTTATGCGCATCTCGGATGGTGTACACAACTCATCTTAAAAACATTAGGAAAAATCTTAGAAGACAATTAGCACTATTGTGCAAAACTATTCCCTTAAAAAGGACCGTTGACGAAAAGAAATCCTGGAAACGGGAAAAGCTTAATTCATTGGAAAATTGAGTTTAATTTTGCAAAAAGGAGATGATACTGGTCATTGGGCAAGTCCAAGAAGAAAATTTTAACCATTATGATATCCAACCCTGTCGGCCGGACTGTATCCTCTGCAGAAAAGTAAAAACCCCAAATAACGACAGAAAACTGCATTTATCCAGTTTTGGATATCTAAAGAATGGGAAAGATGCTTTCATTACCATTATTTTCAGGTCCACTCAGACTTAGAGTGGTATTAGCTACTGGGGTCCCATCTATAGGTCAATAGATCAATTTAAAAATTAAAAAAAAATCTTTTACGAAACTACAAGAGGAAAAATGTAAATATGAACGTGCAATGAAATAGCGTCTAGACATGAAATAATCTTTGACATGTTGTTAAAATCAATTACTAATGATGATATATAACCAAACATAAATGATAGTAATGAATGATTAAATAAGAGGAGGTAATCATTAATTAGCATTTGATACTTGTTTCGTTTGAAAAATTATAAGGATCAAGATGAGTGCGATCACAGATCCATTAACATTAAATACTAAGAAAAGTTGGTGACTTTAGTCGAGGGCGACCCGGAGGCCCCTTTTTCAATAGCTACTACACCGAGGTGTAGGGGAGGGCGCTACTCTTTTCCCCGTATTGCTCCGTTTTAGCCTTGATTCACGCTTCATAATGCTAAGTGTTAAGTAAGAATCAAGTACCATTTTTGAATCTTTGGTATGACTCGACCTGGGATTGAACCCCGGTCTCCCGGACCATTGGCAAACTGAGATATTGAAGAACTGAGACAAAACTGTGCGACCACACCTATATCTATCTATATATTACTAGAATTTGCATTATGTCGGGGTATAACCCAACAAAAAAGACACATCATAGCAAAATTTTTATTTAAAATATTGTAAAAGAATAAAGCAGTTTCCAGTCAAATTTGCTATAAGAAAAGGATAAAAATAGATTATTGTCCTGAATTTAATTTTTGAGGGGGGGGGCTGGATAGACTTATCATAATCCAAAATATTTATAAACACAAGAAAGGGGCTCTCCCGAGTATGACACTAAACTGCGTCTGATAGCGAGGTTCCACGTTCTAGGCCATTGGGTTATGTGAACGCTACCTTTCGTTGTGATTACTCCCAGGTCCACTCTGATCGGAGTGTTAGTCATTTGATAGGGTTCAAATTATTGGTCATATTGATCTGTTTGCGATAATATTTGAAATGATTGCAAACTGTTTTAAATGATTGTGAAGATACATTTTTGTACTGTATCTAACAAGACAATAATTGTTAAATTATTCTGCATAAAACTATCCAACAAAGATTAACACACAGTAAGATTAACTGTTGTGTTACTCTAGAGATTAGATTTCCAATTGTTTATCTTCCCTTACAGTCCTTGTGTTTTCCTTTTTTTACTTTTACTTTTTTAGACAAGTCACCAGGAAATGGTTTCATTTTTAATTCACTAACTGAAGAAAGGGTTCAGAGCTTCGGTATTATAATCCTTTCAGGTTAAGTCCTTTATTTCGAGCACCGTTATTTTTATCTTTTCCTGGAGATTGATAAATCTGACTCCTAAAGTGTTTTAATTGTCAAAAGGTGTTTAACTAATCGTCGGAGACTATGCACGCATTTCCCCGAAACGGTCACATGTCAACGAGCATGTAAACCAACCAACCAACCAACCAACCAAATAAATAATCGAACAACAGGCCGACCAACCTAAAATTCTATTTATGTTTGGTATGTAAGCATACAGTATATAATTAAATTTTCAGCCGTTACGCCACACGCGACACACTTTGCGCTAATGCCTTTGAGAAAGCATGACTCCACCCCTCCCTCCTGTGACTTGTAGAGTAAACAGGGTTCTTGGTATGGCATCTTGTCTTGGAGAAGGAAAATTCTGAATTCGAACCAGCTATACTCAGCTTAAAAATTTGACCTACATCAATTCCTGTCCAGAGTGGAGGGATTAAGTAAATTCGTATATTTAGATATTTAGAAAAAAAGTTATTCTTAGTTTCAATTGCAACTGAATGAAAATATTGTGCAGTCTGTATTTACTCTGAACGTCATATCTGTGGTGATTTTTTGTTTTCTTTTTAATAAAAAGACCCCCCCCCCAAAAAAAAATATAGCAGGAAGCGAAATCTGCATCCCCAAAATTCTTTTGCAGAAAGCAGTGATCAACTCAACTGGAAGGAGCTATTCCTCTCTGCTCCTGGGTGGTGGTGGTGGAGAAGAGTCATGGCTTAGGGGCACGCTGCCTCTCCCGCCCGTAAAACCCTCTGCTGAATACATAGCAGACCAATAAAGAACAACTACCTTCAACCACGAATAAAAACCTTCTGAACCGTATAATGGTGACTTTCCGACGTGAATCGAACAATTCCCGACGTAACTTGCAGAAACAAAATATACAAATTCGAATGGACAGGCTCAACGAAAAAGCAAAACTCTCCAGGAAAACCAGAAAATGTGCGCTACCACTGACGCGAAAAGTAGGAGAAGAAAGTATCAATTCTACCACACCACCGCTCAAAAGTAGCTGACAGCTAAAAATAACCAATCTTCAAGGAAGTAAATCCAAGAAAAGAAAAGAAAAAAAAGAAGGAAAATCGTGAGTAACTGAGTTTATTTTTTTGTTTTGATATATTCACCTATGTTGATAAACGATATTATGACATTAAAAAACGCAAAAAAAAAAAATGCAGGAGTTAAAAGATAAACCTCTTTCAGAAGAACGGTTACATACAACATTTCTAAAAAATCCTTCCCATTCAGAGAATTCTTATATTCAACTATATTGATAAAAAAGAAAAGGAAACAAATATGGCATAAAAAAACAAAAACAAAACGCCAAGGACAGTCATATACTACTCATAAATTAAAAGTAAAAAGATTCTTCCCGTATTCAACTACTTTAATTTAAAGAAAAGAGAGCAAAAACGACATAATGAATTGTCAAGAAGATGAAAGTGTTCGATACATAACCCTCTTTCAGAAGGACTGTTACATTAAACTCAGTTTTTATACAAAAAAAAGAAAATGGATACATTGGAAAACACAAACCGACCAGCTACGCACGTTCAATGTCAACCGTTCCAACGCGAATCACAACTAACATGAATTCACCAGTGACATGCTTTAATCTCATTTTAACGGTAAACCTGACGTAGTTTATATAGTAACTTAGACTAGTAGTTTCTACATTTACAATTATCAACGCATCTACGTTCTTCACTAAATTACACAAATGTGAGTTTATTCAACTTTTGACGCTAACGAAATGTTAAGCACCTCATACACACATCTTATGAGAGACTATTTCTCCCTCTAATGCATCATTGCCGTAGCTCCGCTACTCTGGCTGAAGATGTGTTGAGGGGATTAATTAAAACGAATTAAATGAAAAAATAAATAAAAAAATGTAACAATTTCCCAGGAGGCCTCTGACAGGAAGCAAAATCCGTCCTTGTCTGAAAAGATGATCATCCTGGCACCAAAGATAAATTCTTTTGCAGTAAGCAGTGACTACCTCAACTTGAAACACCTATTCCTCTCAGCTACTGGGAAGAGCTCGATTCTATTGAGTAACGATTTAGCGGCCAGCTGTCTCTACCGCCAATAGCAGCCCTTTGCTGAACATACCTACAAGACACACGACAGACCTCCAAACTTACCAAAATGACTAATTATATTCAACACTTTAGCGAAGAAATATTATTGTTACGTGTGGTTAAATTGTTTTGACTCGCTAAATGTTGTTGGAAAATAAAGGAGAGAGAAAGTTTTTATGATAGTTTTAATGGCAGCGTAGAATAAAGGGTTTACCTTTATGCTGCAAGTCTCGTAGGAAGGAAGGAAGAAAGGAAATAGTTATGGAGTTGAGAAGGAATTTTAGCTGCTATTTGCCTGAGTGAAATGTGGGTCGCTAGGTTAAGACATTGTTGAATGTGTGAGTGAGATATGGTCGCCATAGGTGTACCAAAAGTCGTGTTTGCTGGTTGAGGACAGGAAATTTGTCGTCGTCCATTAATGTGTGGTCCTGGTCATTTGGGGAGAGAAGTCTGAATGTCTCTAGAAAATGTTGCCCAGGGATGAAGTGGCTGGATGTCGGAGCGGTATTTTGTGTCGCAGTCGACATAGCCAAAGTTGAAGGCGACTTAAAGTTGTTCCTGTGTGTGGCGTATTGAATTCATCTAATTCATATTCAACTGGAAACCCTTGGTCTAAGAGAATAGACGCATGGGTCCATAATTTAGATGGCTATCCTCATGGTGGTAATGCTGCTGCTATTGAAGACATCTGTCCTTTTTTGAAGAGTTCTGACGAAGAGAGTGTGTGGGGGTTGTATGTATTTTGGTTATTTCAGTGGATATGCATTCGTATTTTGCGGGTATTGCTCTCTATGTTATTTCCTCCACAAATACAACACAAAACTTTACAATCGCGTAAAAGAAATGGAATAGAACACTACGAACATTAAACAACAAACAATTTAATATGCATAAAACAGAATAAGAAAACAAATAAAATATATGATGTGTAAATGGCCTTTTGGAAAATAAAGTTTGCAAGAAGGAAATAATTTTGTTTAAAGGTGTGTGTAAGTTCATGTTAACGGAGTCCGTAAATAAGTCGTTCTTACTTACATTAAGTTCATGTCTTGTTTTATGATTATGGCGACAGCGTGTCGCGTTGATGAAAGAAAGTTTGTCGGTTTTTTCTTTTGAACGTGATTCGTGGCCATCTGTAGCTAGGTCAAGAACTTTGAATGTGGAAGAAAAGGAATTTGCCGGACAGAGTATCGGCTACTGCTTTACTGACTTTATGGCTAGGCTTGGTGTGTGTTTGGCTCCCTAACTGTGTGTTATTTATACCTTAATAGTGGATCAAAGAATCGTCCTAAAATTTTGGCGCGTAGACATTTACAGACCACTCAGATTTGTATTTTACTATTTTATTTTAGAGTCTAAATATTTTCTGTTAGTTGACTTCCGATCCTATTTTTCTAGAATGTTCTATTCTATGTTTTTAGCTGATTGGTTGAAAAATATAAAAATGTAACTTAAATGCTAATGCAGTTTTGATCCTAAATTTCTAGAATGTTCTTAAGTATGTTTTTATTGCTTATTTTAAGATTAGAAAAAATGTGTATCCCATAAGTGTTTGGCGGCCTTTCCTCAATTTGGGGCGGCCCGGAAAAATGGTCCGGGCTGAATAGGATAAGTCATCCTGATTGGATGAAAATATGTGTCGACCCCAACGGTCAAACTAATTAACGCGCCAAACAAAAGTACGAAGTTCTTTCTGCCATAACACCACAAAATGGTCGTGGATCCCAAAATAAAGTTTGAGTATAAAAGCATCTTTGTCTCTTTCCTTCCATCCTTAATTTTCTTGCAGCTTCCCACTGGCAAAAGTCAACAAGTGAAAGGGGTAAGAAGAAAAACGGTGACAGATATAAAAACCCAAACCATCCCAACTGAATCCAATAATTCACCGACAATCACCACGACAACCAACGAAATGAAATCTTCTTATGCCCCATATATCATTATCATTTTATCTTAATCATTTAATCCTTGATATATTGGAGATAACTTATGAAATGGTAATCAGTATCGTTCACGCTTTTTTAAATTGAAGCCTCATTATCATCATGGACCACTGTTCACAGGTCGCTGTTCACAACGAACGTTGAGCTTCAGTTGTACGTGTAGGGATTATTTCTTAAAGATTTACGTCTATGTTCTTTTTATTTTAGTTTTATCTATATAAAACAAAGTGGTTTTAGTTTACTGAAAGTTTTCTTGGTTGGGCTACAGCGGTTAAGTGATTCCGTGGATCGTGAAATCCTGTAGTATTTTTTGCAAAATATTTATTTGTTCATTCCTGGCACCTCCTCTTACTCTACTCGTCCCACCGTCCGACCCTCTATCCTTCTCCAAAGAAACTCCAAACAAGACCAACGACTTGGCTGACTTCCAGTCCCAAATCCTCTCCCCACCTCAGCCAAAAAATGAAGTTTCTTCCCACCTCGTCTTCCCTTCAACTTCGCAGCTCAATCACATCTGCACTTTACGACGCGTCAGCTTGAATAAAGATGAATATTCTAATTCAATTTTTCACATGTGTTCCTGGCGAAATCCATTTCGCTTACTTGGCGGCAAAGCCTTGATTAGACCGGGGTGGGAGCTTTGGCGGTTAGTATGTATATGGAGGTAGTATGGTTGGGGCGTGGGAGGGTACGGATGCTGGGGTATCGCGAAGAGGATTAGAAGGGGTTGGAGCGTAAAGAGTGAGAGAATGAGAATCACGAAAAATTTCCTAAAAGTTACCCCCTCATTAAATCCCAACCCCTCACACACAATTATTTTTTAGATACTAAGAGAGGTGCTAAGAGACAAAAAAAGAAAAAGAAAAGAATGGACTGAGTGTTAGGGTGTGTAGGAGTACGGACGCCAGAGTATCACAAAGATTAAGAGAAGTGTGATTGAAAGGAAAATGAGAGAGAGAGAGAGAGAGAGAGAGAGAGAGAGAGAGAGAGAGAGAGAGAGAGAGAGATGGCTAAATAGATGTAGGTAGATAGAGAATGGAAAATAGATGGAGAGAGATGAAGTGGGAAAGAGAGAAAAACAGATTGATAGATAGATAAAGAGAGAGAGAGAGGGGGAGGGGAATAAGAAAATTTTCCTCATTTTGGTTTTCGATCAAATTATCGGTGGATAGGGTTGAGAAAGAAGATCGTTTTGCGCCACTGTCAAACTCAGCAAGTAGGCCTGTGGCGCCCCTCTATCTAACATATTTGTTATGTCGAACCGAGTATGGCAGATAGCAAATTAGGAAGAAACTGTCAACAGGGAAGATTGTTGTATGTCAAACTTCCACGTTGAGTTCGGCCTCCCTGCTTCGAAAATCAGCGTTTAATATTTGGGATTTTAACGAACCACCTTCACCCGGGGAAAAGTGTATGTCTTTTGATATTTATCAAGTTTAATCTAGCAAAAGACCAAATTTGGGAAAAGAAGATCAGAAGATCGTGCTGCACCAATCTTAGCTGTATAGCAAGGTAACTTGCTTTACAAATCACCGTTCCAAATCTTTAGGATTTTTCTGAATATTGGCGCCTGTAGAAAATACGAAACCACCTCTATGCATTGGGTGGTATAAAAATATATCTTCTTCGGAGGTGGTGGGTTTTCCTCCAGGGAGAACCTGCCTTCTCCGTCTGATGGAGTTTATTATCTGGCACTAGATGTCCCCAAAAGGAAAATTCTGAAGGAATTGAGCTATTTTTGACACCGACACTACCCTGGACGCTTGATTTCAGTAGGGTCCTCAATTAAATTGACCTACTGTCACATAGCAACACTGGTGAGTGTGGGGTGGATAAATGCCATAATCTCATGGAATTTTAGCAATTTTGAAACCGGCCAGTAAGAGTCGCTTGCTTCCTGCGTGACACTTCTCATTAAAAATAACCTTGTGTCATTTTAGCTTGATGGTAAGCTTAAAGAAAAAAGGTTGACTAAAGTATTTACCCGAATTCACGCCATATTTCATTGGGAAGTATCATATTTTATTTCGAAAGAAATTCAATGTGCCAAACAGAAGTACAGGTTTTCAAAGACTTACTGGTTTCAAGTATTCATTACAATAAAGTGCCGTATGATAGAATCGAAATGATTAATACGTTAAACTTGATTAAAAAAGCTATTCTTAATTTTGTACTAAATAATCTTTATTGGGTAAGCAATGTGTACCTTGCTTTTTAAGAATACACGATATATATATATATATATATATATATATATATATATATATATATATATATATATATATATATTCCTTATTACTTAAATACAAAAGAGAAAAGGTTAATTAAAGTGATGTTTTACTCATAAGACTTCTTTTAACATAGGCTTTTAGAGATTGAGATCAGATATAATTTGAGATCAAAACAACATATAGTATTTGAGATAATTTGAGACTGATACCAGATTTCTTTTGACATGGTTATATATATATATATATATATATATATATATATATATATATATATATATATATATATATATATACGAGTTGTAAGTGAAGAGTTTGTTGATAAATATTTTTGTTTTTAAAAGAATTGTTTGAATTTCACGTGGTTGTGTTTTTCATAGTATATCAACCCTTGTGGGTTATTTAATGCTAAATACAGTTTATTCATTTATGATATATACATGACTTGTTGGCAAATAGTTCGTAGGTAACATTTTTAAACAAGCTAGAGCTCATTTGTTGGCACACACTTCAATGGTTCCAAGTATAGTTAAATAATTAAATTGACCCGAACAAGTACTTTGGGTTATTGTGGACCTGGGAGTAATGGCAATGAAGGAGTTCTCCTAATTTCCAAGACTGGAACCTCACCATCACAAGGTTTAGGGTCATATTCACGACATATGTCATATTTCTCTGGTTAAATGAAGTTACCTCTACGATGACGCTATCAGGTTCCTACTGAACCGAACTGATAGAACCTTTTAGGGTCTTATCTATGTGTCAAATAGATCTATTTGAGATTAATTAAAAAATTTTAAAATGGTTCTCAACTACATTTGAAATTAAGTGTTTATCTTTTTAAAATAATTGTAAACATTATAAATACATGGGCTCTTAATATTACAAATACGTTTGAAGCATTTAAAGGATTAAAATGATTGTAAAATACATTTTAATGCATATAATTGGAGATCATTATTACGAAACTGACGTAAAATAAAAATGACCTATAAAATAACCAAACGAGAGTTGATATGCTGTAAAATCAACCAACCAACCAACCATTCAACCGGCCAACGAACCAGTGTATATTCATCTTTTCATTTCCCACGGTTTTTCATTCCTCTCGAGAAATCTGATCATTTTTGAAAAAAATTGAAGTCAAACGTAGTTGCACTCTGTTATTCAACCAAAGGTAACAATAGAAAAACACACCTGGTTTGTGCCTGTTTAAAGAAATATTTTAACAGCGTTGTCATATCTGAGATTATTTTTCTCTGGGCAATGTCGAGTATCTCCGCTTGTATAATTCCAAAGGACACCTCATTTTGAGTCTGTTTTTCAAGGGAGCTTGTCTTGTCGGAATTTCTATATAATATAATTGGCTGATAAAATGATGTTTTATTGTTTATTTTCTATAGCTGTCTTTTTTATAACTGTCATTGTTCTTACTTTGATCCGCGTTATTTTTATTTTCTACAATTTCTGCAACTACTATCATCATCATCATCATTAGCAGCAATAATATGCTAAGTGCTTCACAGCACTGATTAGCCAAAAATACGATGAGGTTGCAAGAATGTCAGCTATGCATAATAGGTTCAGAGATATAGCATAAATCTAGCAATTTTTTAAAGCAAAAACATAAAGATACTAGGATTTTATTATTTCTATTGAAACACTTTACAATCAAAAGAGATATTATTCATCATCAAACTCTACAGCGAACACTGAAAAGCTGTTTCGACCTTATTAGGTCTCATCAGCAGTGTATAAGGTGATCTCCATTACTGGAGATCGAACCGGCGACCACAGATTGTAGAGCCGAAACTCTACAACTGAGCCACCAATTCATATCCCACACAAGTACCGCCAAATTAACTAGTCATGGTAAATGTGCTGCCAATTAATCTGAATGTGTCTTGCAAGTTACATCCGTACTCTTTACAGAGGACACAGTCACCACCTGGGCCACGTCTTCCCAAGAGGATTAGAAATACGAATCCGCGTAATTATTATGATCTCAAGGGCAAGGATATGGGTCTACATTTTCTTTTTTAAGCTGTGGAATTATATAGTAAATTGAATTACTATGACCAGAAAATCCGGCGAACACTTACGCACGACATACAGAAACACTGGACAGCTGTTTCTTCTTTATTAGGTATCATTAGCAGTGTATACCGTGTTCCCCATCACTTTTTGGTTTAGAAGGAAATTAACATTTTATTTAAGAATTGTTAGGGGTGTATTTATTCATTGATGATACTGTATGTAAATAGGCAAATCGGTTTTGAGTACTTTCCTTTGGTGAGTTAAATACATCAACTATGGGCAAGAAGGAAGATTTGAGCGGCTTCTTCTCTCATTATATTTTGATCTGTTTGCTTTTCTTTCTTTTTTTTATTGGTGTAACTTTCATCCTTTTCTTCTCACAACAAGCTTCTTTCTTTCTTTCTTTCTTTCGTAAATAACTTCGTCATTTATAATGGGAACTACAACGTAGTTTCTGTATACTGCTGCGCTAAAGCATTATGTCCAGCGATATTTGGCATGAATGATAGCTAGTTTCATAACAATTAGGTTAGATTTATGCAAACCTGTCCGAGATATTTCATTTTGATGAGTTGAATATCACTATGATGGTGAGGAAGAAAGATTTGATTTTTGATAAAAGCCAAATCAGCCCGGTAACCTTCTTCCATTGATACCAGAAACAGTTCTACCATTCAGGAATCCACTGACGACGCTTTCGGCGATGAGTATTTTGACTAACCTGAAGAAGAAGAAGAAGAAGAAGAAGAAGAAGAAGAAGAAGAAGAAGAAGAAGAAGAAGAAGAAAGATACGTCTTTTCGAAATAAATATTTAAGCACTTTAAGGGGAGCGTGATCTTACTTTAAAAGGCATTCTTCCTCCTGACTTCCCGAAAAACTAAATGACAGGAGCACAAGTGTTATCAAGAAACATGAATAAAAGAACATAAAGAATATTAAAGAAAAAGAAACTAGAAATATAAAAAGAAACACAAAACCAGCAAAATAACATCAAAGCAAAAAAAAAAAAAAAAATCTTCAGTCTGCTGGATAGCGTTACTAAATAAGAGTTTTAACAATTAAGACTAACCTACTAAATTAATCGACTTTATATGTAAGATCTAAAAAACAAACAAAAGAACAAAAACAAATTAAAAATTGAAGAACTGGTATAAGAAGGTACAAGAATATATGATATTTGTTGGATGATAGATTAGGTTCGATATATGATGTGACACATCATATATCATATATGATGTGACACATCATATATTCACCTTGATCAATGATATCAGCGATTTGAAACTCTTCTGTTTGTCCTTACAAGACAGGAAAAGCTCCGTTGATATACAGTGTTTAAAAAAATTGATTTCATTTGAAGTTGTTTCAGAAAAAATTATTTCATAATCTAATAAACTTGAGCAATCCTCGTTCAAATGATCTTAAATTTTAACTGCTCAAAATTCGATGTTTAATGTTTAAACGTCTTTTCTTTTCTAGTGAATGGTATTTCTATACCTGAAAATAAATAAATGAATAAATTAGTAAACAAACATAGAATTTTAAATTGTTTCTTCAGATGGTGTTTGAATTTGAGATAATTTGAACGAGAATTGGTCAAGTTATTAGATTGTCAAATTATATCAATTTTTCTGGAACATCACACACACACACACACACACACACATATATATATATATATGATGTAAGATGTGAATTAACTGAGAATATGAAATTCAAGATGAACGAAAAGCAAATTTCCGTGAAATTCTCATGGGAAGCCAGTGTACAAGATGTTAATAATGACCGATGAGCTCATTGATGTTAATTGTATGACAAGATTGTAACGTCCTTGGAAAATCGATGTTCTACGTAGTTCAAACGTCTATTTTCAAAACCAATGATATGTACTAATAACCAAAAAATATTGTATACTGTGGGGATTTACGCGGTTATTGAGATGGATCTGCATTGTTTTCTGACCCAATCAAGTTATTCTAGCCTCACGTTAGAATGCCTATTCAATTTCTTTGTGACGTGGTTGTCAATGCATCTATCTATCTATCTATCTATCTTCTGGTTGCCTTAATGATGAATGCATCTATCTATCTATCTATCTATCTATCTATCTATCTATCTACTTCTGGTTGCCTTAATGATGAAGCAAAGAATACGCCAACTGCATCCCCAACAGAGGGGTTAAGATCCCCTTAAAAAGAGGTTTCTTGGTTTAGACAGTAAACTGCATCCGATGATGAGGGTCAGTTCTGGATCTCAGGAGAGTCTGGAGTCACCTCTTCATTGCTATTACTCCAAGGTCCACTTTAACCCAGAGCGGTACTATCTGTTAGGGTCAATTTAAGGTTCAAATCGAAATTTGAGCAAATTTTTGATTTTTAACTAAATTAATACACTGGTTCTTAAAACATCGTTATTCAACTAAGGATGAAGTGCTTACCCGTTTAAAATGACTAACATTACGAGTTATTTGAAACCATATATACTTGCTAGAAAATTATTAGTATTAGAAATACTAGAATTCTTGAATAATATTGAATATTTGAATATTACTATAATATAAGAATATTTGAAATACAACTGTGCGCAAATACGTGGTACATTCAATAAGTTTCCAGACATTTTTTTGTACAGGTATTTAAAATTGTTGTAGACTCTTGAAAATTCACTATGTTATTGCTATACATCTTATGAGGTGACTGACCAATGCTTATGATTTCAGGTTTAAATGAACAGCTACAGCTGGAATTGGAATACACCCTACTAAAGCCTGATTGTCACAGCTGGTGAATTTCAAAAATGCAATCTGGACGTGAGGAAGAACGATATGCAAGGAAATTCTGTTTCTAACTTGGAAAAAATGCCACATAAACGTATGGAATGCTTCAGACTGCTTTTCGACCATCTTGCATGAATTGAGCATCAGTTTTTGAGTGGCATAAGAGATTCAAGGAAGGCAGGGAATCTGTGAGGGATGATGAGAGGTGTACGAGGAGTAAGGAAGTCAATACACCAGAGTTGATTGGCCAAAGGGTTAGGGTTAGGGTTGCTATGTTGAGGTTTTAAGGGAGTTCAGGAAGAGATTCCGTCGGAAGAGGCCAGCACTCTTCGAATCGGCTCAGTGGCATTTCCACCAGGACAATGCACCAGTCCACAACTCCTTGTCACAGACTATTTGACCAAGATGGGCATCAAGACAGTTCTTCAGCCTCCCTATTGTCCAGACCTTGCCCCCTGTGACTTTTGGTTATTCCCTAAGCTCACAGGCTGTCGTTATGAGACAATTGAGGAGATGAAAGAGTCTGTGACGAAGGTCATTGACACGCTCTCACAAGAGGACTTCCATGGGGCCTTCCAGAAGTTGTTACAACAAGTGCATTGCAGCCAGAGGAGATTACTTCGAAGGGGACTTAGTTTCATGTGTGTACTATCAATAAAAGTGCCCATACGAAAAAAGTCTGGAAACTTATTTAATGATCCTCGTAATTTGTGTTAAGATTCGTAACTTGAAGTTATTCTTTACAATTGATTATTATATCATTATATTATTTGTTACAAAACTTAAAAAAATCTTAATAAATTCCAAAAGGAGTAAATGTATATTTATAAGGCTAACAGACTTTTGTTTATAAATGGGGCACCCACTCAGAATTATCAGTGGGTGCCCCATATTTCTGGCTTCTACTAATGTAATGTAAACTTAGTAAATGGTTATGGACATTATTTTGGCATGAAACATTAGGTGAATAAAGATTTAAATGTCGACCTCTGAAATAAGAAATAGTTAACTATTTCAACCACAAGGCAACCAATACAATTTGTTTATGATTTCCTTTATAGCTTTAAGCTTTCTTTTTTTCTCTTCCTATCTGTTTTTCGATTTTGCGTAATAGCCAATGATAAATCACTGACATTTTTTAAACAGTTCAAGAGAAAAAAGCTATAAAAACTGAAAGGTTGCCATGTCCCAACGATTGGCTCTCTTCAAATCACTTTGAAAAATTTATTAGATTTACTTGTAACATATCATAAGTTAAATTCACCCAGTGCCAACATGACTTGGATTAGCCAATAAATGATGACTTTAATGCTTAAAACGTCACTTTGTTATTCATTTAGATTATTTTATTGATTTAACTACGTACTTCAAGTCTTGGTTTCACTAAAAGAGAGAGAGAGAGAAAGAGAGAGAGAGAGAGAGAGAGAGAGAGAGAGAGAGAGAGAGAGAGAGAGAGAGAGAGAGAGAGAGAGAGTTGTTTCAGCAATATGGCCAAGGAAAAGTCGTAAGTGCTTGAACCTAGAGAAAATGGAGATTTCCGACACTTCCTTAATCCTTACATATGTTTCTGTATAAGGAAATAAATTGAATGAAAATTAATGAGATGTTACTTCATATAAGATAAAACTTGTTTACACACACAAACCCCAATAATATCGGGATGTTCGCCCAACAATTTTGTTACAGTTTTACTGATTTTATGTCATTCTAGATTTTATTAATCGATGAGCGTCTTAATTATAAATATTGTCTTGTGGGTAGAGTGTTCACTAATAGTCTGGGAAACCAGAGTTTAATCCCAGGTCGAGTCATACCAAAGACTCAAAAAATGGTACTTGATGCTACCTTGCTTAACACTCTGTATTATAAGGTATGGGACGAGTATAAAGTGGAGCAACCCAGGGAAGGGAGTAGCGTTCCCCCTACACATCGCTGTTGTAGCTCATGAAAAGGAAGCCATCGGGTCGCCTTTAACTATAGTCGCCAAATTTACTTTATATATATATATATATATATATATATACACAATTACATATATATAATTACATATTATCATATATATATAATTATATATATGTATAATCACACACACACACACACACACACACACATATATATATATATATATAAAGTCTTTCTTCAATCTACCAGCTATCCAGCTCACCATAAGATAAGTTTGGTTGGGGAAACGGTTTAGTCACTGATCAGTCGACCATGTGGCTGGTAGCACTGGGTAGCACGGGGTAGCACTTTTGAATCGGATCAACAGTCATTTTTTTTAGCAAATTCATGCTATAATTCAGATAAAGATTTTAATAAATCATCTAAGAGAAGGACACTCTGATCTAAAACTGCAGCTTCAGTAGCATTCAATAATGTACGCAGGCTCTTCTTTCTTGATGCATATTATTGAAGCTCAGTGTGTCAGACTAATTTAATACATTGCCATTACCCTCTAAAAAAGCTTCTGGTTCAAGTATTGCTCGATATCATAGGATTGTTACAAAATGATTTTATGTAATGGCCATACTTAAATTCAAGGTGGCAGCTATTGTATATATGTTAACACATTACATACAGATATACATATACATCTATATAAAACATAATATATGGATTTATGTGTGTGGAGGGGTATGCTTGTATAAATAATTATTATCATCATCATTATTTTTACTATTATTATTACTATCATAGATAAATGTTTTGGACAAAAACATCATGAGAACACCCATCCATTATGTAAATTCTCACAAACTTTCATGCGAACTCTTAAACTACCTTCATGGGTGATTTGATTATAGTGGTGAAGGTCTGAGCAGAATAAGCCAGACTTTTGGATGAGCTGATAACAGAAGAATGGTGCAGCAACGTACCACAGATTCTCCCGAACAATAATATTTGCATTTTAAATTTCGAGTTTTGTCTTCGCCTTGGCAGGTTGCCTTACCAGAGATAAAGAGCCCAGTCTGGCCTGCTATTTATTCATAACCTGATGGGGAAAGGAACGATTGTGCCTTTTTGAAAGGCATTAGCGCAAAGGGAAATGTAAACAGCTTCGTTCGAGATTGGAACACAAGTCCACACACACACACACACACACACACACACACACACATATATATATATTTATATATTATATATATATATATATTATATGTTGAACGCGATTGTGATTGAATGGTTATCGTCGTAGCAAGTTGACATGGTGAAACGAGTTTATATCCAGGACTAGGCTGTTTGTATTTCACATAGCGCCTAATACCTTTTGGAAAAGGTATGAATTCAATTAATTTCCTTCCTTGCTATTGCAACCGGTCTGGGAAAAGAAAACTTTGTATCTAAACCTGTTAACTCTGCTTAAAATCGACCTTGTGTCATAACCTGCTCGTACGTAGAGGTTAGGTAAAACACACACCACACCACACACACACAACACACACACACACACACACACACCTATATATATATATATACTATATATATATAAATATAATATATATTCTAGAAACCTTGAACAGTGGATTACGTTATTGTCCATGATAATATTGATATTTCTATCAAGAAAAATGGGGAAAAATGGGAAGATTCTAATTAACATTTCATATGGAGAATATATCTTATCAAAAATCAACTGTCACCGAGTTGCAGACGCCACAAAATTAAATATTCAGCTGTAAATTGGATTGAAATATTGCTTTATATTCTATCCTTGTCACAGACTATTTGACCAAGATGGGCATCAAGACAGTTCCTCAGCCTCCCTATAGTCCACACCTTGCTCCCTGTGACTTTTAGTTATTCTCTAAGCTCACAGGCTGTCGTTATGAGACAATTGAGGAGATGAAAGAGGCTGTGACGAAGGTAATAGACACGCTCACACAAGAGGACTTCTATGGGGCCTTCCAGAAGTTGCTGGAGCGGTACAACAAGTGCAAATCAGCCGGAGCAGATTACTTCGAAGGGGACTTAGTTTCATGTGTGTACTATCAATAAAAGTGCCCATACGAAAAAAGTCTGGAAACTTATCGTATGCACCTCATAAATATAAGTTGAAAAGATAGATTTGTAATGATTCTGACACTATAATAGGACATAAAGCCGAACGAAATATCACAAATCTAAATAGTATTTGATTTATCCAACTTTCTACATATTTCTATCATATATATTTACAGGACATTGGCATGATGGTTAGAGTGTTCGACAATGGCCTGGGGGAGACCTGGGTTCAATCCCAGATCGAGTCATACCAAAGATTTAAAAATGGTACTTGATGCCTCCTTGCTTGACACTCAGCATTGTAAGGTACGGATCAAGGGTCAAGTGGAGCAATCCAGGGAAAGAAGTAGCGCTCTTCCTTACACCTTGGTGTTGTAGCTATCGAAAAGAGAGCCTTCGGGTCACTCTCGAATACGGTCACCAACTTAACTTACTATATATATATATATATATATATATATACAACCTCTACGCAACGAGCAGCATGCAACACACTGACATCTTTTATGCAGAGTACAATTGTTTTGAAGTTAGTGTTTTCCTTTTCCCAGACTGGTTACCTTACCAATGCTAGAGAACCAAGTCTGCGGTACTATTACCCAAACATGGTGGGACATTGATTCATGTCTTTCCTAAATATATTATGATATAAAAATTAATCAGCCTTGTCTAGGATTTGAATTCGGGTTGCCGGAGCCATTTTCTACGGCGATAACTGTTATGCTAAGTGAGCCTCGCATCTTATTTGTATTTGTCTGTCTCGCTCTCTGTATATGTATATGTATATATGTGTGTTTATGTGTGTATGCACGCATAAGCGCGTGTATGTATTTGAATGTGCGTGTGTACGTACGTTAACCTACATATATTATCATACAAAGAGATGTGTTCAAATAAATTGAATGTGTGCATTTAAATAAATTGAGGTTCAACTGAGACATGAAGTACATAGCAAAGTGAATTCATATGTCTATGTGTTTGTGCGTGTGAGTGTGTGTGTGCATTTGTCTCCAAACGAATGCATATATACGTTAATATACACATTCTTATACAGATAGATGGGTTTGAATAAATTAAGTGATAAGCACCAACAAAAACGTTCATCCACACACATACACACAGACGACAATTATACACATACCCACACACCAAGATTGGCAAGAACTTGAACTAACTCGCTTCGATAGAAAGAAAAAATAAACAAATAAATTGATAGAAACAAAAACAAAATAAAGAGTAAAAGATTACCAAATGTCGGACAAGTCTGGCGTCGGCACCGCTTGCCAAGGAATGTCTCTCGCCATTTTGTGGGCCTGTTTGGATTGCGAGGTTTCAATATCAAGTTGTTTGTTGCGAAAGCTATCCAATCACACACATCATTCCCTTTCGACGCCTTCCTCGTTCACGCATTGACACCCTGCCCTTTCCAAAGTGTTTGCGTCTGGGCTTGGGCGCGCATGCGTAAGAGAGAGAGAGAGAGAGAGAGAGAGAGAGAGAGAGAGAGAGAGAGAGAGAGAGAGTATTTCAGTTCGCCGTTTTTCAAAGACATCTATCTATCTATCTATATATCAGTAAACGTCTATCTCCATCTTTTTGCTTCTTTCTTTCTTTCTTTCTTTCTTTCAATCTTTTATTGGTCAAACGATAGAAAAATAAACATTTTAAAAAGAGTATTCATTATATATATATATATATATATATATATATATATATATATATATTACTATAGATCGAGATGGTTCATATTTATGTCAGCTTGTTCATATGTATGTATAAATATATATTTATTCATTATCGAGCAAGCTATCTGTTTATGTGCATAGATATTTACATAAATTTTTGTCTGACGGTCTTTCTCTCTCTCTCTCTCTCTCTCTCTCTCTCTCTCTCTCTCACACACACTTTATATATATATATGTGTGTGTGTGTGTGTGTGTGCGTGTTCACGCGTGTGTGTGCGTATGCACGTGTGTATGTGTGTGTGTGTTGGTGTGATGAACGGGGGAGATAAATGTTATCAGCTCAGAAAATGGAATCGACAGGTTGCTTTCGGATGCAGTTTGTCGCTCTTTGCATTCTGTTCACATTCATACCTCTTGGAAAAACATAGATATATAACTTCTCCTCACAATTATCAATAAAATAGTAATACACATGAGGATTCTTCGCCTTTGGGAGAAGGAGAAAGTTAAATTCAACCCATCTATCAACTGGTCATTGACAAAGGTGGTTAGGTAAGGTCCATGAGTAAATGCTCGTGTGTCTTGCAGTAGGCCAAGGAATAAGCTGATAGGATCTATCAATCTATCAATCTAAATATAAAACTTATTATGTGCATCCTATCATCAAGTTGTCTCCATAACGATTGGCTCTAGGAGAAGTTTTCTTCACCCCGAAGTTAACGAGACGCTATGGCTTAACTGATATCGTCGTCGGAAATGAATTCGGCGAACCAAGTTCAAATCCTGGACGAAGTTGTTTGTGTTTCTCTTCATGCTAATACCATGAGAAAAGTATGAATTCATCTCTTCTCCTTCTAGCTATGAGTGAAATAGTCGAGAAAACTGGCCGAGGTAAAGGAAGGTCTCGAGAAGGAAAACCTTGATTTCAAAACAGATGTACTCTACCTAGAAATAACCCCGTGTCATATTGTTTAGGTTTTTAACTTTCTTTCAATTTTACTCTGTGGTCAGCCGGAACAGCAAAGTCCACAATTTTTCAAGTTTTCTTTTTTTGTTGATTATTATTAGGTCTGGTCGTCTAGCCGAGATTAGGTGATACGTTTGTGTGTTTCATTCTCTCGGATAGATTCTGGGTTGTGCATATAACATTTGTTCGTATGGTCAAATTTAAATTTCTTGTACAATTCCAAGTGAATCAGTTTGCCCACCCAGTCGTGTCTAGTCTTATACTCTTTCTGTGCTAATTTGATGCATTCACTTATTTTGTGATTGATCGTTTCGCATATCACCACATACCCTACATTTGCTGTTTTGTTGCGTCTTATCTTTGATATGATTAGTTCTTATATACTTTGATTTTTGCTGCTATTGGGAGAGATTCAGTTTCTCTCTTAAGGTTTTCCTTTCTTAGCCACGTCTATGTTTTCTCGTGTGAGATGTTGCTTATTAGTCTCTTAAAACGTCCATAGAGTTGTTTTTCTTCCCATCTTTGTTTTCTGATTATTCTCGTTCTCTTGGTCCTCGTATTGTCAGTAATGTATTTATGTGATTGTAACCAGCCTTTCTCTGCGCTTTTCTATGAAGTCTTCAAGTAGTTGTATTGATGCATCAACACTGTCTTCAATGCAGATAAGTCCTCTTCCTCCTTCATTTCTTGACACATATAGTCTGTCAACGTCATCACTGAAATGGACCAGAGAACAAGAAAACTAATGACCATGCATGAGCATGGTCATTAGTTTTCTTGTTCTCTGGTCCATTTGTTTAAGTTCTTCGTTGGTCCACTTCAAGAATGGTCCCGAATATCTTATGAGGGAAACAGCCCAGGTATTTATCCCTTTGATAAGGTTTCTGCGATATAGTTTTGTCTCGAGAAGCTTTCTGGTTCTCTTGAAATATTCTTTCTTATTTGATTGTGTCAGCTTTCAATATCCCCAAGTACTTGTAGGTTTCCTTTTTCTCCGAGCGTTCTAATTTTGTCCTGATTTGGTAGTTCCATTCCATCCATCAGGTGTCGTTTGCCACTTTTCATTATTAGCATGGCGCATTTTTCTATGCCAAATTCCATCCCTATGTCTTGACTGTATTTTCCCACTGCGTGTATTAGAGTTTCCTATTCTTTTTCATTTTTCGGAAACAAGTTGATGTCGTCCATGTACATTAGGTGATTGATCTTTTCCTACGATTTACTAACTTTGTATCCGGTTGTGCATTTTCTGAGAATATGGTTGAGAGTCATCATCGCAATTATAAATTGTAATGGTGATAGTACATCTGTTATACTATTAAGGAATGATTTTTTTATATTAATCATTTTTCGTTAATTATATTTTATCATTCAGTTTGGTAAGGCTCTGAACTATTCGAGTCTCTTAAGTTCAGGTGCATAGTCATTGGGTGCAGTTTTACGCTCGTGCGCAAAGGATATGACAATCACCATTGTCCCAATAAACGCCCCGACAGGAAATGGGTCTGGAGTGTGGATGATGTCATGCCCGGAAGAGATGATCCTGAGAATTTGAAGATTTAGAAAAGAGTCAGTTGAGATTAGACCATGGAGACAGAGAGTTGAGTTTCTGCCATTGAGGCGAGAGTTGGATATTCGGCCGTGGGGAGTTAGATTTTGACCGTTGAAAGATGTAGTTGGGATTTTCGGATCTCTACCGACTGAGATCATAAACACCACAAGATGCGCCGCACATTGACGTGGGGTTAGCATAGTAAGAATTATGTCTTTCTCCTCGTGTCGCCATGAACCGAAGTCAGAAGTTAATAAACCCGTTCGTATCTGAAACGACATAGTCCGCCTGTATTGTATATGTATTCGCCTATGTTATGTATTTGTGTATGTATTGTATTTGTATTTGCATTTGTATATGAGTAGTATACAACACATCTCCTTTGAATATACCTCTTTAGATCTTCGTTTCAGCTTAGCTTTTCCCTCCTGTTGTCAATTCCACTCTCCAGGTTTTCATGGCTTCATCTTCTACTTCATACATTTTGAGACAGTTTATTATCCAGCTTTGTGGGACCATATCAAAAGGCATTTTGTTGTCAATCCAGGCCATAGCTAGATTTTTCTGTCTCGTCTTGCTCTCGTTGAGGATGTGCTGATCAATGTAGAGTAGTTCTCCTGTGCCCCTGGGTCCTTTGCGGTATCCTTTCTGTTCCTTAGTTAACAACCCGTGGCTTGTTAACGAGAAATAAATCTCTTCCCTTATTTGTGCTGTAAGTATTTTTCACATCATAGGTAGGCACGTTATAGGTTTCTAGTTGTTTGGGGCGGTTCCTTTAAGGTTTTTTTAAAATCAATTATTATTAGTATTAATAAAGTAGTAACAAGTGGCAAGTTGCTTCAGCTATTAAGAATCCTTCTTATCATTCCAGTTGGTTTGAACTGTGCTGTGACCTGGATAGTCGTAATTATTCCTGAAATGCTTTTTCAATTTCTGCGGGAATATTCAAACTATGATTGCTCATTGTTATCACTGTTACCTCTTCAATTATATATATATATATATATATATATATATATATATATATATATATATATATTAATAAACTATTTTCGTTCTTTACAGACCATTACGCAACACCTTATTTCATGTAGACATCTAAAAACTATTGCTGCATTGTATCATTAGTATTATATATATGAGGAAAAGAAAGAAAATAATCTAAATTAGATGAATTTATTATGAAAGTCGACGTTAAACGTTTCGGTTATAATAACCTTCTTCATGACTTTAAAATTCATGAAAAGTGTTATTAAAATAGCGATGAATGTTTGAGGAAATAACAGGAGAAAAAGAAGTGTGTATAAAAAGAAAGATCCATAACAGTATAGTCTTTCTTTTTTTACACATTTTCTTTTTTCCTATTTCATCAAACATCCACCGCTATTTTAACTACACTTTTCATGTCCTGGTATAATGTTTGCCTCTTAAACCCTCTTTCATGCGGCCAAAGAGATAATAGTCTGAAGGCGCTAAATCTGGTGAGTATGGAGGACGGGGTAAAATTGTCCAACCTAATGAGGCGATTGTCACCCTTGTCCTGATTTTGAGTGTGGTTGAGCATTGTCATACAGAGGGGAACATTATCGATTGGCAAGATTTAGCGCCTTCAGACAATCATCTCTTAAGCGACTACATTCAGAAGTAGGTATAGGATCAACGGAGGACCAGCTTCATTTTGATGTATGATATATGTTCCTGTATCGGTCAATATTCCTGTATTAAAGAAAAAGGCCCCACTTTTTGGTTCACTCTTATAAATATATGTATATATATATATATATATATATTAGGAGAAGGAGACAGTTACATTCATCCCCTCTATTAACAAGGCATTGATAAAGGTGGTTGGGTAAGGTCCATCAGATTATAGATAATACTTGTGTGTCTGGCTTATATATATATATATATATATATATATATAGAGAGAGAGAGAGAGAGAAAGAGATAGAAACAGAGAGATTGGGAGAGAGAGACTGGTCGTTTGATTCGCTGGTTTTACAGCCCATCAACTCTTGTTAGGTTATTTCATTTTATTATGTCAGTTTAACAATTACAGTGTACAATTTTATGCGGTGCAAAAATGTATTTTGAAAATCATTTAAAACAGGTAAACATTTTATTATTTCAAAAAGGTGGGACCCTAACAGGTATGATCTCTTCAAATTAAAGTAGACCTGGGAGCAATGCCATTAAAAGGGTGACTCCACTGATAAAGCTCCAGAACTGTCACCTCACCATAGAATGCAGTTTAGTCAAATTTATTTAAAACAATGAGGATTGTTTTGAGGCATGGAGCCTCTACAAGGAGGATGAATATACCTTGTTTTATTCGTTGGTGAAAATTATTGGAGCCGAGATTCAAAGTTGATGTTTAAAAATAAAAACAGGCGAAAGTTAAGTCGGGTATATCTATGTCAGAAAGCCAGAGATCGTTTTGATATTGTATTTATATTGTGAACAGTCACAATCTAAACAATAGAAAATCAATATTTTTCAAATCTAGCAAATTGCCTGAGTAGAGGAAGGTTTTTGAATGTTAAGCAACAAAAATGATTCAATATCTTTATTTTTTATTTTTAGACGATACCAATGTGGTTCAGATGCTATCTATCTATCTATCTATCTATCTATCTAATTACTATTGCTATTAAGCTGTTCTGTTTGTTTCAAATGTGATAATAGCGGATATAAGTTTTGAGATTCCGGCTGTTTCAAATCCTTATTTTAAAGCACTGATTTAAACGTGTTTTTCCAAATCATTACTTCATACGAACATTCGTACAAATGCTCTCTCGTGCACACACACATATACACATGAAACACACATGGCACACACAGATGAACACACGTAAACACTCACTAAAACATACAAACACATAAACATATTATATACATGGACACATTCACAGAAATATACACACAAACGCGCAAAAAAATATTGATACAAACGATCAAGCATAGATTAACTCAAACGGTCTCACATGTACCAACAAAATTACAAACACACATGAACAATCACATAAATGCACAGATAGAAACCCGTAACAAACATACACATACACACAAGTAGACGCACAAACACCCTACACAAGCATACAAAAAGTACTTACCCTCGCAAAGAAATGTACACGAAGAAATATACACAGAGCAAAATGCAAAAACATACATACATACATTCTGGTCTCTAGTTGATTTAATTGAACATTTGACTCAAGACACATGGCATCTCCAAATCTAATTCAACGCCCCTTATACACATTTCAACAAATAGCAGAGACCACCCTACTAGCATGGCTACGGAGACACACCCAAATAGGCAAATCTATTTACTAAACGCGTTTTGCACAAAGTATTTTCAATTATAACTCTTTCATAGTTTAATTAATTCCTTCGTCCACAAGATTGCATAAGTCACAAGTTTGGAGACCTTTTGTCTTAAGATTTCCAAAATGTTCTGTTTTGGGAGTTTTTCTTAATAACCACTTCCAGGTAAATCCTAGCTTTCTGCTCCAAGATACAGGTACCAGGTGCCTTTTGAGTATCCTCTCTAGTTTTATCTTTGGATTCCTGTTTAGGGCTTCTGATGTTAGGATACTGCTTTCTGTAGAGTGTCATTAATCCGGCACAATTTCTCATATTCAACGTGAAGCTGATGTCTTCGTGGCACAGAGGTTCTCAAACTAAATATCATAACATATCAGTATGCCAGTAACAAAGGAAGACGTCTTATTGCAGGTGGTGGGTGTACTTTCGAGACTGGTGACTTAAAACGATACAATGTTGTTAAATTCGACTTGGCGGTCAGTGAAATAACCACGAGGGGTTACCGAGATTAGTTGCCTATCACAGAGGAGGGATATTTGCTTCTGTTGTGGCATGATCGTGTGTGAGAAAGGAAAGACAGAACAGAAATGCAACGAATCTCTTTTTCTGCAAGTTCTAAAGGTTTTTATTACTTGTATTTCTTTACTAAATTCTATGGAGAGGGTATGATTTTAATTGAAGTCATTTATAATATGCCGAGAGATGTAGGCGTACGCCTCAAAATGAAAAACAAAACAAAACAAAACTGTATAAATACTATTGTTGAAGAGTATTTGACAAATTTGTAATAGCAATCAAACTTTTATTCAAATCTAGTCTATTACGAATAGGTTCGAAATCTTTTAATAAAAATTTTATTTATTTTTATATAAAATTATATGAAGATAAAATGGGTTCTATATGCAATTTTCATGGACTTAAAATCAAGCATGAACAGTTATTAATACATTTTGATTTTCTATTGAGAAGAGTGACTTTCAGTTGCTAAAAACCATTTTGAATCAGTTTTCCAATTCATTTTTGGGTAAATTAAGATTTCCTCTTACACTAAATGCAAGAAGAAAAAAAGAAGACAAAAACAAAAACAAAAGAAGAAAGACCCCCCCCCCACACCCAAAGAACAGAAACAAAAAAAAACCCCAAGCAACCAACCAAAAAAAAAAAACCAATATAAAAGCAAAATAACTTTTGTGCATTGAATAGAAAATAAAAGTGTTTTATCTCCCAAAAAGGAATATCAAGTCCATGTTTCTCATAAACATCTTTTATTTATTGAATATAAAATTAATTATTAATAATATCATGGAGTTTAAATTACTTTTATATGTTAAAATATATAAATACCTTTATAAAATAGGTAGTGTGTTAAAAAAGTCTCTAGGCTGAAGCTGTATTCACCAAGACAGAAATGAACGACAAGCTTTCCATTAGTCAAAGAATATCTGAAATTCCTCTTTTCATATAAAGTCATGCTACACTTTCGTATTTCTTTTAAATTTCTTTCACGTCCGAAATCTTAACATTCAGATAAATTTTCAATCCAGGAAACAAGAAAAAGTTTTATGTTGCCAGGGGGTCTGGGGAGTATTGTGTGTACTGCACTTGCACAATCCTGTGTTTCGGCAAAAGTTGGTTATCCACTTTTCTCCTCTCTGTCTGACGTTGTATGCTAAACATAAAACTCTGAGTTGGATGTAATCGGTACTAGCAAACAGAGTCAGAGTGAACCTAGGAGAAATGTCGCCTAAAACCAGATAATTTAAGATTTTTATTCTCTGTGGTAAAATAATTCTAATATTTTAGGTTTTAGACGCATTCTGCTCAAGTAGTATGGAGCGGTTTTTTATACAAATTTTCTTACTTGCAATTTATGTCCACACATACACACACGTGTGTGTGTGTGAGTGTGTGTATTCAAGCAGAATGATTTACCGCAGGCGCTAGTAGCGATGAGTTGATAGAAATTATGTCTTTGATTTGCAGCAGCAGCAGCAGCAGCAGCAGCAGCAGCAGCATTTCAGTCGTTATCATCGACAAGAATGGTGACCATTGGGTTTGAAGCTTATTAAAGAAAGATGACTCTTGTGATTATTCATTCTGGGGATAGCTGAAGGATCAAGTCTTTAAACGTAAGCTGCAGACAACTAAAAGACTTTATCTATCATGAAATCACATTAGTACCAAAGGCAAGCGCCGCAGATCTTTAGGAACGCGTGAAGAGGGCAAGCAGTTGGACGATGTAATATAGTCATAAGTTATTCCCCTTTAATGACGTCATTCCAGATATAGAAACTAAGGTTCTCTCTCTCTCTTCTCAAGACTTCAGTAAGTAAACACTCTTTTTGCTCATCTCAGTAAATAAACGTGAATGTACACGGAATATCACTCTTGTCCTTAATGCATGCCACATCGCAATATATTATATGGTGTCAAAAGTGAAGAACAAGTATGGACAAATTACAACCGTAAACGCAGATGAACTGGACTGGCAATGTAGAAGGGAACTTTAAGACATGGATCTATAAATTTGAATTGTACTTCGTGGAGTCAGTAAAAACGCTAATGCCAATGTCAAATGTTCTCTATTTTTGTACATAGCCGGAGAAAAAGCAATAAAAGTGTACAATGCCCAAACATTCACAGAAGCAGAAGATAAATATAATGCTTTGGTTCGCAAATTTAAAGAATTTGTTGAGGGCAAATTTAAAGACTTAGCCCACGAACTTTACGTCTTCAACAATAGAAAATAGAAAGAAGGATAAACGTCTCTTTCTTTTTTAACAAATATCACCGCACAAGCTGGAAAATGTGGCTTTGACCACCTAAAGGACAGCATGATACGTGACCGTATATCTGGTATATGGAGTGAACGTTTGAAGGTGAAATTAAGACACCAAGCAGACCCGGACCTAAATACACTAATATAAATATGAAAAAATGACGAAATTACAAAAACACTTACACAAGATAGAGGTGTACAACCGAGAGAAGAAAGACCACATGGACAAAAGATGCCTAGCAAAGAGACAAACATGTAGATATTGTCGGAAAGTAGGACATTTTAAAAGAATGCACAGAGGAAAAAAGTCCAATATATAAATAAGCCACAAGATCCAAAAAAAAAAAAAGACGAAAAACAAACAAACAAACAAAACAAAACAAAAAAACAATGATTGCGACAGCTACAATCCATTTGTTGTCGACATAGTAAAGAAATTGTGTACTGCTACTATACCTAATGATTCACTGTGGGTAGTAAACCTGTCAGTTCCGTTGAAACTTGATACCGGTAGCAATGTGAACATACTATCAATATCGTATTACAAAAAGTTGAAAATGAAGCCGGAGATAAAGTCGACAAAAATACGACTGACTTCTTACACTGGCGATATAATACCAATTACAAGAAAGATATTTATCAACATCAACTGTGCTTTATTATTATTAGAAAAGTTCAGCCCATATTAGGGAAAGACGCTTATGAAAAGTTGAACAAAATTGAGTGAACCTTATCCCAAATCGGAACAAAAACAATGTACTATCCGCCTATAAAGTGTTATTTACAGGAATAGGTTGTTTACCGGGGCGTGTTAGCATAAAACTGAAACAGAAAGGAGTATTTGTTATCGATGCATCTAGAAAAACCCTGTTAACCATGTTTAACGAAGTGAAAGTTGATCTTGACAGAATGGAAGAGGCAGGAGTGATAAAAAGAATAACTCAGCTCACAGAATGGGTGAGTGCGATGCATATCGTGCATAAGCCAGACGGGAAATTAAGAATCTGTTTGGGCGCACGAAACCTCAATAACGCAATCCACCGTGAGCATTTTAAATTACCTACACGTAAGAAAGTAATAACGAGAATGGCCGAAGCGAAAATATTCTTCAAGTTGGATTGCTCAAAAGGATTCTGGCAACTACAATGGGATGAATAAAGTTCCAGGTTATGCACGTTTATAACTCCAGAAGGAAGATATAGATACCAGAGATTGCTGTTTGGGATATCGCCACCACCTGAAATATACCACAGAACAATACGTAATATGTTTGAAGTTATGAAAAACGTGGAAACCTCCATGGACGACATAGTGGTTTGAGGAACTGACACAAAATCTCATCTACAAAAGGCGAAGAAAGTGATTGATATTTGTAAACGTAATAATGTAACTTTCAACAGAAAAAATGTGAAATTGCTGTAACGGAATTAACATTCCTGGGCGACTGACTCACAGCCGATGGCTTGAAATCAGACCCAGCCAAAGTGAAGCCCATTGTAGAATTCACAACACTATAGGAACAAGCGGACGTTGCAAGATTTTTAGGCATGGTCCAATACTTTGCCAGATATACCGAGAATCTTTCTCAATGAATATTTCACATGAGGAGTCAACTAAAAGCTAACGTAGTCTTCTCAAGGGGACCAGAACACGAGAAAGAATTCAATGGACTGAAAAGGCTGCTATCGTCACAACCTCTGATACAATTCTACAATCCGCAACTACCGATAAAATTTCATGTGACGCAAGTAAAAAAGGATTGGGTGCTATACTTGAGCAGCAATATGAAAACCAGTGGCTAACTGTCGCATATGCATCTAGGGCAATAACAGAGAAACAAAACAGGTATGCCCCGATAGAAAGAGAAGCCCTGGCGATATAGTTTACTGGTGACTGCTTCTATTTGTACATATATGAAAGAAAGTGCAACTGAAAACTGACCACAAACAACTAGTAGCCATATTTAAAAAAGCGGTAAATGATTGCCCAGCATGGCTACAAAGGATTCGACTCAAGGTACAAAAATACGATCTGCACATCAGTTACATTCCAAGAAAATCTTTGCATGCAGCAGATACATTATCGCGTGCAGCAATGGCAGATGATATAAGGAACACTGAACAAACTGAGCTAGACTTTGAAGCTCAGGTAGCAGCCGTGATTAAGTATGTGCCAATTACTGACAAAAAAAAACCCGAAATAAAACAAATGATTGCATCCGACCCAACAATGCAAATACTAAAACATTTCATCGTTCATGACTGGCCAGAAACAATTAAAAGCTGCAAAAATTATGTAAAACCCAACTTCAACCACATAACAGAGTTTAACATTTAATTTGTCGTATTTTTCAAATTTTTGCGGTTGGATTTTACTTTGTTCTGCAGCTCTGCATCGGTAAATACACTGTGTTAGAGTTAAATCAGTTTCCCTCGGGAGAATTTCTCGCGTTTTTCTATCATGTATTCCTTTTATTATCTGTAATTTCGTTTATCTGTAATTCGTTTTTGGTGACGTTATTCCATTCACAGTCTTTAGAACTCGATTTCAAATTTAACAAATAGTCTTCAAAGCTCTCATTTTCACTTTGTTCTTTTCGTAGAAATTCTATTCTGTCTACGGTCAATGTTCCATAGCTTTGCAGTTGTCCTTAAATGCTTCGATAACCATTTCGAGTGTTCTTTCGTCGTCATATTCAACCGATTCTCCTTTCGCATTCTTGACTGTCAGACTCCGGTAAATTTGTTGACCTTTTCTTCCTAAAATATAAATAAACAAACTCTTTTTGTTCTTTATAACATTTGCAGTTTTAGCAGCGTAGTCTTTGCCTTACTCTTCGAATTTCTGAAGTTAAAAAAACAGGTTCACTTCTTCAAGCTACTGGTCAAAAACTTCTTGTAAATTTCTCGCTGTCCAGTCAAAACTTTGTGTGATATCATTTTGGAACTTTTGTTTTTAAAACAAACAAAACAGAGTAGTACTCTCTCAATTTACTTCGAGTTCGTTTCTTCTGACAACATGTTATGCGGAAATCGCTCCAGGCCACCAATGTCTATTAATTCACGTCTTTGTTGCCCCCATCTTGTCCGTCAAGTGTCCTGCAGTTAAATACCCCTTCAGGCCGATACAATATTCGGTCACTTATGCATATAAGTCGACCAACACTATAAACAGAAAACTGAACCCTGTTATTTTGTTTAGAGACTTCGAAAAAAAAAAAAAAGAAAAAATCTCAAGTGTGAAGATGTAATATAGTCATTAGTTATTCCTCTTCAATGACGTCATTCCAGAGATAGAAACTAAGGTTCTCTCTCTTTCTTCTTAAGACTTCAGTAAGTAAACACGCCTTTTGTACAGGCCTCTTAAATAAACGTGAATAAACACGGAATATCATTCTTGTGCTTAATGCAAGCCTCATTGCAACATATTACAGACTATATAATCATTAAAACAAAGTGAAGAAAATAACAGAAAACAAAGAAAAAGAAAAAGAAAAAAGATGCCAAAATATTGTTCTTTCGTAGAGTAGAATTAAATTTTGAACAGGATCTATCTATCTGTCTCGTTAAAACAATTCAGGTAATTTATATATAGTTTAATCCGACACTTGTCCATATGTGGGAGGTCATCTTGATCTCAGAACTCAGATAATCTAAAATGTTGTTACTACTGCTGCTACTATTTCTGCTGCTGCTGCTTGTAAACAAACAACATGCAGTGAATAAACAGTGAAAAGAAGAGGTAAAATGACAATTGATCTGGCGTGGATATTAATCAATTAAACTTCCTTAAATCAGTTTTACACGGTTTATTTTAATGGTTTATTTGGTTAGTTGGTTTTAAGGAATTTCAACCCTTGTTGAGTTATTTGATGCTAAAGTATCTTTTAAGCACTTATATGATTTTAAGTGACTAATAATGAAAAGAAAATATAGCTTCAATTAACTATTTTTAGTTCTCATACATAAGATTTCAAGTATTCCTGTTTAATACAAATAATTTTCAAATAGATCTATTTGAAAATTATTTGACCGTAGATAGAGTAGAATTCCTACGAAAAGAACAAAGTGAAAATGATAGCTTTGAGGACTATTTGTTAAATTTGAAATCGAGTTCTAAAGACTGTGAATGGCACAACGTCAAAATGGACCTGGGAGTGATATCAACGAAGGAGTGACTCTATACTCTCCAGAGCTTCAGAACTGTAGTCTCACCACGGAATCAGGTTAGTTTCATGCACTGGACACCCTTATTTGGAGGAGATCGTATCTCTCTACAAGGGATACAGTTGTCCTACTGACAAGGCCGGAGATTATTGAATCCAGACGGCTGTGATGAATAAAAAGCAAAAATAAGATTATATAAATACCAGCTAAAATGAATAGATTCATCAAGCTTGACAATGATAAATAAATAAATGATAAATTCAAGATAATGTTATTAATTATTGACGGATTGAGAAGTTGTGATGAAAAGTAAGTGAAATTGAAATGAAATAGATACGAATCCAACATTAATGATAATTCACAATGCATTATCTAATCAAAATCAAGATAATATTACTTCCGTGGAGAGATGGTGTAAGTCAGATGTAGGTAATCTTTTCAAATTTAAAGGCATACATCACGGTTAACGAAACTTTTACCATCAAAAGAAATGGAATCGGTGATCCAAGTTCAAATACTGGACGAATCCGTGATTTGCTTTGTACTAATGCTTTTGGAAAAGGCATGAATCTATCTCTTTTACCCCGCTAGTTATGGGTAAATAGTATGACTTCAAACTTGGTTAGGAAACCAGGCTTGGAAAAGGAAAACTGTGAGTTTAAATCAGCTTTACTCGGCTGAAAAATTGACTCGTGCCACATCCTGGCCATATCATGTGGTTGGGGTAAATATATACAACAAAATGTATTGTCCACTAAGAAGGCCGCATTCGTTGATTGTTACGAAGTTCACAAAAATCAATTCTCTCCTGAGCGGGTTAAATTCAATAATTGTTTGCATGTTCACTAAAAATGTATTGTCTCCCAAGAAAGCCATGTTCGATGATTTGTATTTTTACAAAAAAAAAAAAAAAAAAAAAAAAAAAAAGATATTGCCTACCTAAAAGGCTGCATTCGGTAATGGTTTGTATGATTACATTAAAATGTATTGTTTACAGAGAAGGCTGCATTCGATGATTGTTAGTATGCTTGCATTAAAATGTATTTTTTAATAAACGGTTTAATTTCCATTAAAAAAAACGAATCCTTTCACGGAAAATAAAACAGTACTTAAAAAAAGGGGAAGGGGAATAGAAAGATAAACGTGCCTCGTTCGTAAACTAAGACCTATTAATACCAGGTAAATAGAAATAAATAAAATGGAGTTGAAAAGTTTTGAAGAAAAACACTTGTTGCTAAAATTAATTGCTTTTTTAGTTTCTTTCTTTGTTTAATGGCATATCAACCTTTGTAGGTTATTTAATGCTTAATATATTTTCCTAGAAGAACAGTAGTGGTACTATTTAACCCATAGCTGGGAGGATAAGGAGGTTCATACCTTTCCCAAGGGTATTTGCCTGAAAGTGAACGTAATAGCGCGACTGTTGCTTTTTTAGCGACCAGTAAAAAAAAACTGAATCAAGTAACAATGATACGAATTGTTTCGAAAAAAACACTGGGTCACTCATGAATTACAAGTAATTGATATGTCTTCAACGAACAAAGAGCTAATACTTATAACTCAAAAAAAGGGGTGTTGTATAAATGGTAAAAAAGATTTGGAAGAGTCTCTTAGGCGAAAAACATCTTTTAGGAAAACCTGTTGACTGTTCCGTCAAGAATACAGCGAATAATGCAGACATATGGGGTTCATTCTGAAATTCTTTCAGCACTTGTATAGGATAGCTAATTCAATTGTTCACCTCTTGGTCTGAGTCAAGACGGCACAAATTCTCTAATATAGGCAACAGCATATATCCATTAGAAGAATACAGCACAGTAAGGCAGTTCTGATGGACACCTTGTCGATACAGCACAAATTCACAGGTATAGTTTACAGCATATTTCCTTGGGATAGGTCCAGCTCATTAGGAAAATTCTCTGAGGGATTTACTCCCTACTCACTATTTTCCCTTAACTGTAGGGAACAGCAAAGTTTAAAAACCAGCACATCCAGCGAAAATTCACAGGACTACTAAAACTGACGTCTTGACTGCCTCGTGGCCTCAGGTGAAAAGGGTTATACTCTCAGCAGTTCCAAAATATCCCATCATTCCCTTACGGCGGTGACAAACATGAAAGTCCCTAACAAGAAGATAGAATATAACCATAAAATAATTCTAACAGAATGCTTGCATTCAAATGTATTGTTTACAGAAAAGGCTGCGCTCGATCATTGTGTGTATGCTTACATTTAAATAGATTGTCTACTGAGAAGGCAGCGTTCAATGCTGTTTAGTATGTTTACATTAAAATCTATTTTTTACTGAGAAATTTGCGTTTGACGATCATTACTATGTTTAGAATAAAATATATTGTTTACAGAGAAGGCCACGGAGTAGAGTGTTCGCTAATCGTCCGGGAGCCTGGGGTTCAATCCCAGAACGAGTCATACCAAACACTTAAATAATGCTACTTGATGTCTCCCTGCTTAAGACTCAGAATTATAAGGTATAGATCAAGGGTAAAGTGTAACAATCCAGTGAATGGAGTAGCGCCCCACCTACACCTTGGTGTAGCAGCTATTGGAAAGGGAGACTTCGGGATACCCTTGACTAAGGTAAGGTTTACTGAGAAGGCTGCGTTCGATGATGGCTAGTATGCTTGAAATAAAATGCATTATGTACAGAGAATACTGCATTCGATCATTGTTAGTATGCTTGCATTTAAAATGTATTTTTTACAGAGAAGGCCGCATTTGGGGATTGCTAGTATGCTTATATTAAAATATATTTTTACAGAGAGGGCTGCGTTCTATGATTGCTTACATGCTTTCATTAAAATGTATTGTTTACAGAGAAGACTGTGTTCGATGATTTTTAGTATGTCTACATTAAAATGTATAGCTCACTGAGAAAATTGCGTTCGATGATTGTTACCGTGCTTGTATTAAAATGTATTATTTACAGAAAAAGCCACGTTCGGTCATTGTTAGTATGCTTGCATTAAAATGTGTTGTTTACTGAAAAGACTGCGTTCGATGATTGTTAGTGTGCTTGTATTAAAATGTATTGTTTACAGAGAAGACTGCGTTCGATCAATGTTAATATGCTTGCATTGAAATGTATTGTTTACTGAAAAGACTCTGTTCGATGATTTTTAGTACGTCTTCATTAAAATGTATTGTTTGCAGGGAAGGCTGCGTTTGATCATTGTTAGCATGCTTGCATTAAAATGTATTTTTTACTGAGATGGCCGCTTTCAATTATTTAGAGTATGTTTGCTTTAAAATGTACTGTTAACTGAGAAGGCCGCATTCGGTGATTTTATAGGATACACATTTCTTTAGTTTTAGATACATCAACTCAGAACACGTTGATAGGAATATTCCAGAAAAAATGGTCAAAATCTCACTTATATAGAAATTCTTTTATATATTTTTAAACCGAAGTACATATAGAATAGAATATTCTAGAAAAAGCGGATCAAAAAACTACTTTGCGCAAAAATTTGTCACTGAAACAAAAATAGTTAGGTTTTAAAATAAATAGGTAATTTCTGTGAATCTGATTGGCTAAAACAGGTCACAATTTGTGTTTTCGCCGACGTCTGCGCAATTGAATTTTATTTGATCTGTAATAAACTTAGAATATTTCATTTTGATCCACTTTTATTTTACCCAAAAGTATAAATAGCGAGGTTTTTTTAGTTCATAGTAGAGAGATTGACAGATCCGCAGACAGGCACATCGGCTCAATAGATTGACGCCAGATGACCCGGTAATATACACTACGTTTAGGAGAGTGGTCGAAAAACTCATACATTCCAAGACACACGCATATACATACACATACATTTGTATGTGTATGTATATTTTCTCTTTTTAATTCGGACATACTCACACATTGACACACATTCAATTTAACTGAGAATATTTGTGTTTCATAGACATAACCCCTTTTGTATAATCCTTGCCATTGTCGAGTTAATAAAATATAAAGTTGTTTTCCCTTAAGGTTCTTGTTTTTTTGTCAAATTTCTCGTGTCTACGTTGATTTTGCAAATTTGTGTTGTATTATTGTGGAACCAACGCCAAAAGTTTTACTTTTTGCGGGACCTCAGGAAATCCTATTCCTTCGATGTTTGAAAGAACATTCTTTAAAGAAAACAAAATTCTCCTTTGAAAAAGAACATTAAAAAAGTTTTCAACGCGTAGCCATAGAAAATGGAAAACAACGACACTGAACCCACAACAGAAACGATATCAGCAAGCATTCCCAACTACAACCCATCTAACATACCAGTATGATTTTCCGGGTTAAATGCACTTAAAGGTTAAGAAAGTCACATCGCACACCTCAAAGTAAGCCTACGCCGTGGAAAAACTTTCCGTCGATTTGGCGGCTGAGGTGGTCGACTTACTGGACTAAATGCCGGAAGACAGACCATATGATACACTGAGAAATGCCATTATAAGGCGTATGGGTAATTTGGATGGAAGGAAATTGCATGACCTGTTCAATAATTTGACCCTGGGACATATAAAACCTTCGCAACTCATAAGAAAAATGAAATCTCTATTAGGAAACAGTACCATGTCCGAAACAGTGTTAGAAAAACTATGGACGGATAAACTCCACTCACGTACAACGCAGATACTTGAATCGATGATAGAGAGAGAGAGAGAGAGAGAGAGAGAGAGAGAGAGAGAGAGAGAGAGAGAGAGAGAGAGTATCGGAAATTGTGGACAAGATACATGATAATAACCAAGATTAAAACGTTTACGCCACATCATACACCCCAACGAACACTGCAACCCCAATAAACATAGTAACGTCAACAAACACAACAACACAAACAATTACGTCAGACAGGTTAACTGAGTTATTGCAGGGCATGGCAAATCTATTCAAGCAAGTCGAAAGTTTCAAATATCCCAAAGTTTTTGTTCGCAGCGTAAAAGTCGAAGTCAGTCGAATTCATTCTCCCGAGAGCGACGTATTTATAATACCCGTTGGTATCATTTCAAATTTGGACAGGAGGCAAGGAATTGCATAAAACCATTCAACTTCAATTCAAAGACCTCCCTCACTTTTACACAATACCCGGGAAACAATCACACCAGCAGCAAGTAAAGTCGTCTATTTTATATCCAGGACAAAAATACCGGATATTTATTCCTAGTCGACACCGGCGCACAAATCAGCGTCATTTCACCGGATTCCAAGCGAAACAACAGATTATCCTCTAATACACTGCGAGCAAATGGATCAAAAATCGAGACATACAGAGAGATATCATTGACGCTCGATTTGGATTTACGAAGATCTTTTCCATGAATTTTCACTCAAGCCCAAGTAAAAACAATAATTCTCGGAGCTGATTTTTTAAAATCCCATTTTAACATTGCAGTGGATATAGCTACGCACTCTCTCATCGATTGTAACACAGAGATAACAACAAAGGGAATCACCTCACTCTATACGTCAACAGGAATTTGTTCAACAATATCAGCTGCTAACGGACTACAAGAGTCGATAAAAAAAATTTCCATATCTTACTACTCCTTTTAAACATACAGATGAAGTTCGTTACACTGCTAAACACTATATAACAACCACTGGACCACCTACATATGCATCACCACACAGACTGCGTCCAGAAAATTTAGTTTACCATAAATACAGAGTTTAGTTCAATTTGACCCATAGATAGAACCCTATCAGGTTTTACCACTCCTGGCCAGGAGAAATGATGACAATGAAGGGATACTCCGCATTCCTCAAAGCTCCTGCATTACTGGAACCTCACCATCAGATTGTTTCGTGTCATCACCAGGGCACCCGTTAGGTGGAGTCTTATCCTTCTGCAGAGAGGCAGTCGGTGTATTCTACAGCCCCAGCAGACTTACTGAGAAGGTCGCATTCGATGATTTTAAGTATGCTTGCATTAAAATGAATGGTTTACTGAGAAGGTTCCGTCCAATGATTGTTCGAATGTTTACAACAAAATGTATTCTTTACTTAGAAAGCTACGTTTGGTGATTGTTTTTTTTTTTTTGCTTAGACCAAAATGTATTCTTTACTGAGAAGACAGAATTCGATGATCGTTATTTTGTTTATATATATGGTTTACTGAGAAGGTCATATTCGACCATTGGTAGTATGTTTACAACAAAATCTAATATTTTATTTTTCGTTGTAATTCAATTGATACATAAGACTTAAAAGAAATAAAAGAAAAATAATTGCAACTTTTTCCTTGGAATGCTTTCTGTATAAAAACATCGGGATATTAGATTTTAAAATAGACATGTGCAAAGCCGTAGTTGATTGTTTAGAAGGTCGCATGCAGCATTAAGACCGTTGGTACTCTACGCTTCGTCTAAATAATTACAATGAAAAGTAAAATTCAGATAAAAGTAATAATAATAATAATAATAATAATAATAATAATAATAATGATAATAATAATAATTGACAATGCTTCATTTAATTATGCATCTGAATATAGTAAGTGAACTCACAGTCGTAGAATAATAGAATAATATAACTGCACATTGTATTACAATTAAGTCTTAGAATGAAAATCTGAGTTGATAGAAATGAAAAGTAAAAATTAAGATGTAAAAGAAATAAAAAAACACACAAACCCCCCAACAAAAACAACAAAACAAAACAAAACAAAACAACAACGATAACAAGAACAACACTGGTTGATGTGGAGATAACTTGAATGAAATACATCAATTCTCCAATGGCTTCTTAATTTTCTGTGTGTAATTAGAGGATTCGTGTGAATTTTTAAGACTTTCATTCATTCTTGATTTTGAGACAAGTTTAGCCTTTAGTTTAGAAGCAATTAATTTATTTTTGTTTTGTTTGAAGTCTTCATGGAGGGGAGACTAATATCATTCAACATAAACAGATTTGATGTATTACACACCAATTTTCTTCTGACTCGTTCTAGGCCATAAAATAAAGTAAAGTTTGCTTTTATAGAGGACAAAACAACCACAAAAAATCAAACGAGGAAAAAACAATCAAATAAGAAACAATCATAAGTAAATATAACGAAGAAATAAATATATAAGTTAATCAAATTAAAACAACTAGACACAACAAACTTATACAGAACCTCAATTCAACACAAAAAAAGAAGTAAATAATAAACCAACGAAATAAACCCACCCACCAAGAAGACAAAATACTAAAGAGGAACCTAAAGAAATTTGAATAAAAACACCACACCTCAGCAAATATCCTAAGACCAGGAAAACCTACTTAGAGCGAAATATCCATATATATATATATATATATATATATATATATATATATATATATATATATATATATATATATATATATATATATATATATATGTAGCGTATTCTGAAAAATATGCTGGGGTAAGCAAATAAAAATGTTATGATCTTAGATAAAAATGAATCATTTTATTAGTTCAAAATATAAACATGTTTATGTTTACAATAATTAACCTCTTCGCGTAACAGAATGGAAAAAAGATTATATCATTGCATTATCTTATTATTTATGTCAATGTCACTATTAAAGAATTATGATTATAAATGATGAATTCAATTGGAAAAAAAAGTAGTGCGGACAAAAAATATCGAAAGGCGCTATACATATTGTCGTTGCACGAATTTACGAAAACCATATTTCGTTGGGAAGTGTCATTTTATTTAGAAAAAGATTACTATAAACTGAATGTTGCATTTCCATTGTACAGATTTTCAAAGACTTCTAACAAATTTCCAATGTTCATCACAATATAAAGAAATTCACTGCGTCTTCCTAAAGTGTTGTATGATACAACTGAAATAAATAGTACGTTACAATGTGTACCTAGCTTTTTAGGGGGACACACACACACACACACACACACACACACACACACACACACACACACACACACACACACACACACACAATATATATATATATATATATATATATATATATATATATATAGATATATGATGGAATATTTTCTTTAAAAATGAAAAGATTAGTTTCCCATGAGGGCTGTTATGATAAAAAGCAACAAAAATTCAGATGAAAAAATATTAATCTAAAATTAATATTGGTCTACTGTGCTTCATCGAATAATCAAATTCCAGATAATACCATTACCTTTCAAAAATTAATTATTATCAGTACTTGATTTAATATTAGAATTTTAAATAAAATTTCTAATCATGGAGTGATTTAATTAATATAAGAAGTATTTGAAATTTCGATGAAATAATCGTAAGAAGCCTTAATATCATTCATCAAAAGTCCATTTGTGTATAGAGCTAATTTTGTTCGAATTTCAACCAAACCTTCAGGATTTATCTGTAAAGATTTAAAAGTGTACTTGGAGTCGCTGCTCTAACAGGTTTTTTGGTGAGTTCTGTCTCTTAGACGTCCCTCATCCCCGCACTTGATGCAAAGGGCTGTTCGTTTCACGCCCATCGCCAATTCACTTTCTTGGTGATCATTACGTGAGATAAATGGATCTCTTCCTTGCTATATGCATTTAGACAATCTCTGTCACAGCCAGGTTTCGAGCGGCTAAGATGGAATTCATTTAATCACAACAGCCACCCGATCCAAAAAGACTTATAAACTCAACTAAATAAAAAATTAAGCCGGGAAAATAATAAAATGAAATATTTATTCGAAATACAAATTAGTTTTAGAGGTCTTCGAGGGTATCTGAGATCACGGAACGAAATTAAACAAACCCGAAGCGTGGTGTAGATAGCTAGTAAATAAACTTAGTAAATAAAAGATAAGATGAATAAAACACCCTATACGAATTATTATCACAAACTTTAATAAAAGAAAATCTACTTCCTTTAATTTTTTTATAAATATCATCTTAAAACTGGTATGTAATATATGGATAAGTACAGCTAGTCATGAATAATTCACAATGATTTATCTAATTACAAAATTCAAGATATTTCTAATCAATGCAAAAAAAAAAAAAAAAGAAAAAATGAAAGAAAAGAAAAGCAAACAATAACATTAAATATGACACCGTGCAATATGGTAAAAATAAAGAGCAAAACTATATGATTGATCTTTTGTAAGTTGTAAACTTCCGTTGCTCAAACGGTAGAACTGCTGTCGTACATAATGCAAGTTGAAGCATCATTTATTATTTCAAATCTGCAGTGATTAATACTGAGTTATTGCGATGAAAAATGTTAGACGAAAAAAATATCAGTGAAAAGTTGAGGTTTACTAAAAAGTTCACGGCCTAACCACGAATTCTTTTGAAGAGTTAAAGAAAGTTGAGATAAGATTACTTGGGCCTTACCACTGGATGTAGTTTCGCATCATACCCAGATTATCCACCACATTTTTTTGAGGAAGTTTACTTTTATGAAAAGGATGCGGTCAGTGGCAGGATGGTTTAGAAATGATGCGGTCAGTGGCAGGACGGTTGAGAATTGATGTATCAAGCATGTTGAACAGCTGTGTGAATTTAAAGAAAGGCAATTTTCGTGGTTCTAAGTCATTTCTTTCTTGGTTGGGCTGAGAACTTTTCAGCGTCTCCTCTTAATAATGGATGTCAATAATAAAAGAATCAATATTACCAATTATGGCTAAAGAGTGACGATCTTTGTAGTTGCAACTAAACTAAGATAAAAGAAATACTAGACACAAATTAATGGTTGACAATGCTTTCTGTAATTTAAAAAAAGCCAGATAATATTACTGTTGGCTAATAGTCTGCCAGAAATGCATGCTAAGCGTTGTTTACGACAGCCGCTATATATGTATCAATGCTATTTAGACTTTGTATCGGCCGTAATAAATATGCAGTTGAATGTCTCCTTTTTGGTACGCACAAGTCGTCTCCTTTGTCTGAGTGCAAGCAACTGTAACTAGTAGCTTGGGTGTCGGGTTCAATATAAGATGGGTGAACTAAGTTTTGTTCTAGGCCAACCAACATACTGTCTCACAGGACACATTAAGGGCAGATAACTCCAAACGCATTCTCTGACGGTCATCTCGAGGGGAAAATAACACTTAACAGACGCCAGGTTCCTTGTCGCCGGCGAGACGCGGCCATATCTTTGCGCCTGGCTTGTTTATTTATTTTAATCCTGCGGAGTTTGTGTTTTGTTATTCAAGTAATTATCCAAACTCGGCGCAATATTTTACTGTTGGAGAGTTTGAGGTTGGTTTAAGTGATAGAGGGAGGAAGTCACACTCAGAGGTCAACACACACATATATACAGAGGTCAACGGCGACCGCCAGCATATCCAGTTTGGCTTAAGTGGTGGAAGAGAGGGCTTAAGGTCTTCGCTTAATAAATATCTCATGTGACAGATAAGATGAGTGGTGAACCGGAAGTTTTGAGGTCTGATATTGAAATTTCAGATTTTAAATGACAATTTAATGGATAAAAAGCTGAGAGAGAGAAGGACAAATAGATAAGCAGTGAGGAAATATATATATATATATATATATTTGTGCAAAACCTTCATTAAATGATGACTCTGGGGGTCAGGCGTGGTTACGGGTTCAAAGCATTTTTATCATTAACCCAGAGCGTCCGAGCAGTATCTAAATAACCATCAGACTTTGTTGGTTTTCCGTTACATCAAAGAAATGCTAAATCAAGAAGCAGCCTCTTCGTATAATCGTGGTATTCATAACTTTCCTGCAGCGAAGCGTTAATTCAGTTATGTAAAATTTGAATTAAATGACTATATCACACATACAGACACACACACACACACACACACACACATATATATATATATACTGTTTTTTAATGTAATGCAAATTACTTTTACGATCTGGTTTATGTCTTTTATATAATAATTTTCAACTAAGCGGTTATTGATAACAAATCTTTTAGTTCTTTTGGATGTTCTCTTTTTACGTTATATATATATATATATATATATATATATATATATATACTGATGTGCTCAAACATTATGAACAGGGGTATGTAACAAGAATGACAGGCATAATTTCGTGATAACTGCGCATGTCTGAGTCAAAATATTCTTTGGAGTCTACTTATTTATGGGCGTTACTTTGGGCTGAGGTGTAGGTTTAGTGTTAGCAAATGGATAATGCTGGTTTCAGTGGTATACTAATGTAAACTGAACGGCAAAACAATTTGCCGGATTATTTATACTTAAACTAGAGTAGTCATTATTTACTAAGCTTTAAGCTTAACTTAGTTTAGCATAAAGCCAGATGCAGCACTTAGTGAGAATGAACTCACTATCTATGATTTGCTTGACAATCTCACTGACCAATTCACCAGGCGGAGTGTTAAAATACGGTAAATGAAGGTTTAAGTTGGTATTAAACTGGTCGGGAAAGTTTTTCGTACTGAAGTAAAAACGTGTTTAAATTAAGCAAAATGAGATGTGGCCGAGTCAGCTGTTGAATACACCAACTGCATTTATGCAGTGGGATAAGACTCCTCTAAGGAGTGTCCTGATATGATACTAAACAATCTAATGGCTTCAGTAATGCTGGAACTTTAAAAAAAGTACCCCTTTGTTGTCATTGCTTCCAGGTCCACCCTGGCCTGGATTGGTAGTACCTGATAGGGCCCTATCTATGTGGGAAATAGAACTATTTGACATTTAAACTGTGTATTTATGCTTAATTAAATTGCTGAAAAAAGAACTGTTTTTACATTTAACTGTATGTAAACCAAAAAAACAGTGTACTTATTCAAAACTGAATTGTTTGAAATAGAACTGTTTGAATTTAAACTGTATGTAAACAAATGACTGTTGTTTAATTGAATTGTCAGCAATACTTGAAAACATTAAACTTTGTGCAAACAAAGGATTAATAATAAATAAAATTATTCCTATTTGATGGAAATAAGTGAAACTGTGAGAAAAAAATGAACTCAGGCTCGTTTGAAAATGTTATCTACAAAATGTGTTAAGAAATCATATATGTAATATATATGTATCAAAAAGATTTGGCATTAGATAACCTCCAATTATTGATATGCCATAAAACCAAACCAAACCAAACCAGAATGAGCTGATTCCGAATTCGTACTTTGAATTATTCTATCACGTCCAGGATTTGGTAAAATATACATCATATAGGATATAAGTAAATCTGTCAACAGTCTGCTTTCTATCACTTTATGTCGAACTTGGCCTCATTAAGAACTTCGTAAAAGCAGTGATATCGTTGTAGATTGTAACACGTAAAAATAAAATTTGGAACATAGAAAAGTAATATAAAACTGCAAACAAGCATTTTCATTAGACCCTAGATAAGAGAATTGATGCCTGACAGTAAGTTCAAAGGTAAACTGAATCAATTCAGAGATAAACGGAATCCACTCGAGACAGCACCATAAGATTAATTCGTATTAATTGTACTGACCTTTCTTGGGTCTTATAGAGCCGAAAACGATACTGACTTAATAAACGATCTAACAGTGCAACAAAGAATGAAACGGTATTGCATTCTCATTTCGATATTTTCCCACCAAATCTGGGCGAGATACCACCAAAATATTTCAGTGATGGAAACTACATATCAAAGGCGTTCTAAGCAAAATTATATGGGTGATTTCTGCTCGTTTCTATGATCGGAGAGCAGCACTCTGCATAAATTCAAGAAAAAATACTTTCGAACGATATTGTCAAATTCTTAAGTTTATTATATTGCCGGCATGTGTTCTTTTACTTGATTAGAATTTCTAAATTGATGGAACCTTCTAGATATGACTTAATATGACTCGTTCTCCCAAAATATTTATTTCCTGCGAATTAGTAACTTTGAAAATTAACCTATATCAACAAGGTTTTTACTTGAGCAGAAAGTATGATAGCTCATTTGCTTATGTCAAAAGTTAATAGAAAAGACATATTTTTCTCTTTAATCTTTGCTTTTATGACTTCGGTAATGAAATTTTTAAATTGATCCATTTTTTGGAACATTCCAGGTAGATTCCAGGAGGAGAAGCAGAGAAATTTTCAGAACTAAGAATTCTTTAAGAAACTCAGTCGGAAGAAAAAAGAAACTCGGTATAACTTTGTTGCAGTGGTTCTAGGCTTATTGAACAATTAGGCCGAATACGATGTGGAACTAGTCGAGGATCATATGAAGAACTACTGCAAAATGACCAGCATAATTTCCCTAAAAGTGAATATCCTTGACGCCCATCTTGATACATTTAAGGGGAACATCGGAACTTACACACAGGAGAAAGCCGAGTACTTCCACTAAAATATATTGGACTTTGAACGGTGCTACCAAAAAGCGTATAACGAAAACATGATCTGGGGCCTGATATATAAAAGTGAATTACATTTTAATCACAAAGTCTGAAAAACACACTTTTAAACATTTTTGTTCATTTTTTTAAAACTTTAGTAAAAAAAGCTTTGTTCATATATGTTTTATTCCAACGTCATGAAAACGAAATCTTCCTAATTTTCCTGTTTTTAAATAAAAAAATTAGTAAATTTTTATGTCATTATTCAGAGCACAAAAGCAAAGTTTGGAGGGAATAATGACCATTTACTATACGTCAAAGGAAATTAGAAATACTGCATACTAACAGAACAAAATTTGTGTTGCGCAGTCTTAGCTGAAATTGAGTTCCCGTGGAAGGCCTTAGAAGTCTTTGGTCCAAAGAAGAAATCTTAAATTAGAACTTTGTTTTTATGGAAAATTATCTCATTTGTAAAATCATCACCGACATGAACGTTAGGATCATATTTAGATATCTGGGAGAATTTTGTAAAAGATTTAAAATAGCCAGGTATGATCCGAGAGGTAATGTTGGTGACGAGAGAGAGAGAGAGAGAGAGAGAGAGAGAGAGAGAGAGAGAGAGATAGTGTGTGTGTGTGTGTGTGTGTGAGCGACAAGATACTTGTGTGTGTGTGTGTTTATATGCGTATGTGCATACCATTAAGTGATAGATTTGTTTGGAAACTAGCAAGATATTATCAAAACTTCAAACAGAGCCTATTTCTTTAAATTGAATTTTATTTACTTTAGGAATGATAACTTTGGCATTTTAATGGTGTCATTCCAGGACATAAGTGTTAGCTTGATAGAAATCTTTACTAAGGTTAATAGAGTCATGAGGTTATAACGGTGAAGAAGTTTGTGAGAAACAAACTCAAAAACAATTGAAAAACACATGGTAAAACAAAGAGCGGGAGTCTAAGGCAATTCCATGTGTTCAACCTCGTTCCCGCGATTTCCTTTGGGGACTCTACAACATCAGTGTTGTGAAGAGAGGAGATCTGGTGCATGGGTAACTGTCCGACTTTCAGGCTATCTTGCCCTGGCCTGTGTCGAGATCCAAGAGCAGATCCATGGGGTTTCGCAAAACTGACAACTGCCATAACGTCCATAATACAGAAACCTCACTGTGTGGCAGAATTTATTAGACGAGTAACCCATTGTAGATTGCTGCAAGACTACATTCATAGCGTAATGACCAAATTCATTTCAATACTGAATGTTCAGCGAGACTGACTTGCTATACTTCTACATCGTTTCTATATTGGCATTATACAAAGATATTAAATCTAGCACAAGGCCGCCACTGTTTTCTTAATTATAAAGGATGCCCTAATATCTACGTCACAGCTGAAGGAGAACAGATAGATTAATGCTTTTCCTAAAGTCATTTGCGTAAAGTGAAACACCAACAGCCTCAGCCAATATTTGAACTTGAATTGCCGATTCCATCTCCAACAATGATAAGCGCTACGGTAAGCGCACCTCCTTCACAGCATAATTATGTTAAATAGCCGTTGTACTCACAATATATTTCCCATTGAAAGCTCTTATTTTTCATTTTGCATGTGTAGCTAGTTTTCTTATCGGATAAGTCTACTAACCGCAGCAGGTAGCATTGGGTTACATGGTACAAGTAGCACTCTTTATGTGATCTATCAAACTCATTGTATCAATTAAGATCGACCTCACTAGCTTGCTAATATACTGTATACATTCATCTTCTTGTGCAGTATGGCACAAGGTCAAGACCTAGGTTCAGAAATATAGAGCAATACCGACAATTTTCTTTTGGCCAGTATCAACAGGTTGGGCTGATTTTTGGTTGGTTAGTTTCACAGCATGTAAACACATTCATTTTTCAAGCAATTATATAGTTTCAAGTTACTAATGATGATAATTATTATCACTAGTTGCTTGAAACTATATAATAATTATAAATTTTTGTAAACAATAATAGCTTCAAGTGCCTATTCTTATTCGTTTGCACATAGCTTTATTTTTTCAAATATTATTGACTAATTCTAGAAATTTACAGGCAATTATATGGTTTCGAGTAATTAATGATAATAGTCCTTTGTAAATAATTATTGCTTCAAGTAACTATATAACTAATTTGCACATAGTAATATTGTTTCAAGTATCAAGTAAAATATTTTCAAACAGAACTATTTAAACTCATAGATGAACCCTAACTGGTACTACTAGTGTGGACCTAGTAGTAATAATAACGAAAGGAGGACCCCAGACTCCCCAGAGTTCCAGAAGAAGTGCCTCATCACCAAATGCAGTTTTGTGTCATATCAAAGGCACCATAATTAGAGATCTTACCTCTGTGCTAAGGATGCTGTCGGCGTATTCAAGACAATGTTGACAGGGTGAGTGAATAGGTCAGGGATAATCCCTTAGGAATACACTGTATTCATAATCTTCTTTGTGACCTACATATAATTCTCCAGACAAAGATTCGAAAGATTCCCCACTTAAATAGGAAGTGCTTCTTGAATAGAATAAGTGTTTGTGATTATCTTTTTGATCTGAGAGATAAGCCAATTTACTTTCAGTTGAATGAAGTTTGTGATGTGCTTGTTCATGCATCGTTTATACCAATCGGAGGGAGACACAGCACAAGAGTTTCCATTATCTGCGAGTGGGCTTATCCAATTAGGGATGGATAATGGCTCCGGGAGACATGATATTACCTGCCCTTCCGATGATCTAAACAAGTTTTAGTTAGAATTAATCCGATTAGCTTGTTGGGTTACCCAAGCTTGACCTTTATCCTTACTTAGTGACTCACTTGTCCAAGTACGATACAACAGGTGTAAAATTCTGATATGAATCGAATCATCCCATAACGTAGTAGATCAACGAAGTATCCATGACCGGTCTTTCTTTGCATTTCTCAGGGCAATTTTATTACTTGGAGGCGCCCATCTCCTCTCTAAGTAATAAGAATTATGATCGAAGTAGACAATGGATTGTGAGAGTAGATTTCCAATAATTGATATTCAGCAGGTATTGATTTGCTTTATAAAGAGCCCAGTTGCAGAACTACTGCCTGTCCAAAGTTGTTATGCAAATCAAATAAACCTTAATAACTCAAAAAGTTCCGAAGCAATGTTAATCAAATTTAAAGTCGTCAATTTCAGTCCTTAGTAAAACATTTAAGTAAATTTTCTACCATTTTAATGATTAGTTTGTGCAGATTAAACTTAAGATCTCTGAAATCAAATAAAATCTAATAAAATCTAATAAAGATTATTTTTTCTTTTTGTTCATAACATATGTTGAAACATGATTAAAAAGATAAAAAGGACTGCATATATATATATATATATATATATATATATATATATATATATATATATATATATAACAAATTAGGTGACTGAGGGAATGTTCACTTTGGATATATCAAAGGAGTTTTGTTGAGATTATAGAACAATAAAGAAAGCTATTGGAAATATTACTAAATTGAGAACACGCTGCAAAAGAAAATACATTAAGAACTTGTTTCCTCGAGAAAAACGTAAACTAAAGCTAATTATAGAGAAACAACCATTTTTTTCACCAGCGCTCAGAGTTTTGAAAAGGCTGGAATTGAGGGCGTCAGGAAGGACTAAAAATGTACAATACTGTGTGAATTGCAACCTGTAAAAAAATCTTCTCGGCAACCCCCTTTCCTAAAACGTCAAAATTACGCCAAGAAATACATGTAAATTGACTTTTCTATAGTAATTTTAACGGACGAATCTCAAATGACATTTTATAGACTTGATAGATGGGACAAAGGATGGCTTTCATTTAATACAGAGTTGTTTGTGGCTAAAAAAAAGCCAACAAGGATAAACCAAACTATTATTGGCTCATTCAAAGTTGATGAAGGAATTAAACTGAACATTGCTAACTATTACGATTTTATGGACAAGATTATTTTTGCATGGTAAAAGTCCCAGTCTTGTTATTTCAAAGCGAAGTGTGTAATTATGAACGACAATGTTTTTTCCGTGAATCTAAGCTTTCTCGTGAATTTTTTGAGCATAAAAGATAATAGTATGGCTGCCATCAAATCTTGATATGAATCCGATGGAAAATCTACGATCATTTGTGAAGATAAAATTATATAAGATGGCAAACAATATAACAGCAAAGCAATTAAAAGTACCATATTGGAAATTGAACCTACTGAAGTAAAAAAAAAAAAAATGATAAAATCGATAAAAGTTTACTGGTTTTATTGAGAAGAAGGATCACAATATTAAAATGTAAAGGTTCCAAGGACTTATCATATGTATTTGTTATTTGTTCTGTTATAGTGTTGATGATTTTATTGAAGTAAAGTGTGATTATTTGGTCCAGACGGAAGCTTTTATAGAATGCATCAAATAACTTCAATAAAACATTGACACTGCCTAAAATTTTAACATGTACTTTGTTTTGACGTCTAAAATGATTATTTAAAATCAAACAATTTTTTCAAATCAAATTTGAATTATTGAAAATTATGCGATTTGATTAATAACTTCAGACAGGGTGTATTTACCTATAGCTAGAACAGAGAAAAATAGATGGAATCATTTTTTCCTCAAAATCGCGAAGTGAAACAAAAAAACGTCCCTCAGAATTTCATATGACGATAACCGTTGCGTTATGTTAGTTGCGTCATGTTGCAAGCATTTGAAAAAAATTCAACAAGTGTTTGTGTTTACAATTATCAACCTCTGAGTGAAACTTTCAAAACGAAATTTAACAGATTCGGAAATACTTATACAATTGAATTATTATAATTTCTATTTGTTTTAGCAAATTATTTCGGTTAATATCATCATTAAAGAACCAGGATAAGAAGTAATGAATTCAACTGAAACAAAATGAAATATATCGTGTTACACATTAGATTGGATTCTCTATTGTTTATCTTTCCTTGCGCCCTCTTTCAGTTTTGGATACATTTTTAGACTCTTCTTTGGGAGATGACTTTCAGTTTTATTCAGTAAAAGAACCTGGGCTTCGAAGCAAGTAGCCGCTATATGATAAACCCAATATTTTGAGCATCGTCAGTATTACCTTTCTCTTCAGGAAAAACAGAACTACCATATCATTTGACCTTTTATGGTATTTCCTTTTAGTGTATTTTACTAGTATTCCTTTTTAGCACATCATTATCAGCAAGTCGCACGAACAGAACAGAGTTCCCTGAGTCTTTCTCTCTCTCTCTCTCTCTCTCTCTCTCTCTCTCTCTCTCTCTCTCCACACATCTCTGTCATCCATATCTCCTGGTAGGTCCTCAAGACTGTATCCAGTGTCCAAACAGAGCTGATAATTCTGCTTCACTCGTTAACTTGGCTCTTGCGTGTCATTTCTTTTCTTTACTTCGTGTTTTTACTTTAAACAACCCTCTTTTTCAAAGACATGTTGGCTACTTTGAGTTTATTTAGCCCACGGCTACATAACATACATTAGGCTTTTATTCCTTTTCAGTTTTACTTATTCCTTGCATTAAATAAACCTGTTGACGAACCCTAACTTTGTTTCAGAGTCATAAAAACTCGTATTTCGCCAAAACGGAAACATGTTAACGTTGAGGGTACAAAATATTTACTGCAGGCAAGATATGTATTGAAAAAATACCACATGTATTGGTCCATTTTCTCTCTCACCGAATTGAGCAGCAGTTGAATGTTTGTGTATACTGGGTGACCGTAGTCTTCATTCAAATTTACTCAAAGTAATATTGGGAAGTGTCGGATTTTAGTGTGGAAAGAGATGACTGCTGACTGAATTTTGCGTATTTGAGATATAGATTTTCCTGGACGAATGTCGGCTTACAAGTTTCAAGTGTTCATTTCAATCTGTATTATAAGTTCACTTAGTCTCCCGATGATACAATTGAAATGAATAATGTGTTATTTTTTAAAAAATTTTGAACAGAATGAATTTTCTCAGTTAAATAGTGTGTATTTTGCTTCTTAAGCCTACATGTTACTGATGTTATATCTTCTATTCATCCTTTCATTATTTTTATCCTTCTAACCGAAGGATGAGGAATCTACGGCCTTGTTAGAAGACAAATTCTAATTGCATACTTTCATTTTTAGAACTTGATATCTCAATGCTTTCACACACACAAAAAAAAAAGATCTAAAAAAAGTTATTAAATGGTTAGTAAAGTTTTTCATTTCTTTTGAAGAGTATATATTTATTAAATCTTGTGCAAGTTTTTAACAAAAAGTTTGAATTTTACATTTTATTTATAATAAAATCTAAAATTCAAATTTTCACACAGTAAACATTTATTCTCTAGTGCCACCTCATTAGTTGACAATAACCTCTACAACAGTAGAGGTTATTGTAAGTTGTTGCCTTTTAACAAGAAAAGGAACTCCCCAACTCTGAGAAATAAGCCTTCTAATTTACTTTCTGTGGAATGCATTTCGAGAGGAATAGTGTATATTTTATTTTCTGCATTTCAACCGGTTGAAGAGAGAGAGAGAGAGAGAGACAGAGAGAGAGACAGAGACAGAGACAGAGACAGAGACAGAGACAGAGAGAGAGAAATACCTATTATTGTTTAGAGGACGATGTGATCTGGGTGAAACGATATTCCCGAGATACAGTATTCACAATGTGCTTAGTGACCCATGCAATTTTTACTGGGAAATAAACCACTCGAAAAACCGGCACAAAGAGAACCTTGAGAGCACGAAGGACTTCTCGACCAAGTAGCAGAGTTTAATTGCGATTAATTATGAGGGAAAAAATTACCCGGAGTCGGATTCGATAATTTAATTCAGATAAAAGATCGGATCATGCCGGAAGGTTTTTTTTTTTACTATTAGATGCATGCATGAGTAAGTAAGATACCAATTTAAAATTAGCCCAAGAAAACTAAACTTACCAAGAGGCTTCAAGTCATTTCAGAACTACCGTTAAGGAAAGAACTCATGATTAATTACTTGTATGATCAATTCGTTAATTATAGTACGAGTTGTATTCCCCTAATTTCTCCTCGGTCATTGAGGATCAGAATAGTGTATAGATAAATATAGGCTATCCATGCTAAACCTTCATAGTCCATATCTTCTTCAAGTAATATACAACAGGTGTAAATTTTCATTATCAAGCGAATTATCACATGATGATTAATAGGGAAACCATTTTCGGTCTTTTTCATTATTTGGTGGCACAGATTTTCATAATCTGACCTAGTAAACCGACAAGTTACCCATGTTAGATCGTTATGGCGTTTCTTAAGACAATGGGGTATACTTAGCAGTGTGCATCTCCTATCTAAGAAATATCTGACTTATATTATATGTTGTAACTCAGTTATAAGAAAGGAGATTCTTGATATATTCTTGATGTATAGATCACTGGCTGTCTTTGTCTCTTTCTCTCTTGATGTATAATAATAATAATAATAATAATAATAATAATAATAATAATAATAATTAATAATTTTTGTTTGATAGTCGATGACAACTGTTTCCCATTCAATTCAGTATAATTTGATAAATTATATTGAACATGAAAAGTCCATTTCATAATCTTATTGAATTTGAAATTCTGGAAATTCTTTTTCAAATTATTGATTATAACTTACAACATATTATTATTATCTTTATTATTGAGAACTCTGCAGAAAATAACAAAGCAAAATACACACAATAAAGAAGTACACATACATACACACACGTACATCTATCTATCTATCTATCTGGAGACTTTGAAATGACTATTCCCATCTCGTAGCAGATTTTATTAATAATGGGCTGCCCAGCCTTAATGCTCAAAGACAAAATCTTAGTTACCAGTTTACATGTCTTCTGGAAAATTGTAAGTTCGATAAATCATAATACAGGGCACGGAAGCAAAATTAGGAATATTCTAGTATAATAATAAATGACTCTGTTATAAATCAAGATTAATTCTGATTTAAAGAATAAACAGCGAAATAACAAAAACACAAAACAGTAAATTTATTCAATATGGCCACCATTTTTTTTCAGTTATTGTATCAGCACGCCTTCGAAACGATTTCTTTTCGTTTTTTGTCCAATACTTTTCCTTAAAAGCTCTTTTTCTGTACAAATATTTTCTTTGCTTTGTATACTGTAGACTAAAAAACTTTGGCTTTAAGCAAATCACAGATTCTTTGTCGTTTCTTTTCTTGCTCATTTATATTGGGCTGAATTTTAATGAAAGAAGTGCTTGAATAATAGAGCTAATTATTAGAATTTAGATTTATCGCGTTTTTTTTATTCAGAAAATTGTATTAATCAGACAAAAAAGTTTAAAAAATTATTCCATATTTTGCTTCCACACCCTGTAATAATAATGATAATAATCGAATACAGCAAAATGTCCCGGAAGAAGTACAAGAGAAGACACAACTGGATTGAAAAGGTGATCAATTGGGAATTGTGTAAGTGCAGCTAAAAGCTAACTATACAGACCAATCGTATATGCACAAACCAGAATCTATCATGGAAAATCACCTAATTCCAGACAGAAGTCAAGTACAAGTTGTAATCTGCACGAATAAACGAAAGTATCAACAATTGGACTTGTTCAACAAAGGAAAGCAAAAAACAGGACAAATACTTGGACCTTGACAGAGACCTAAAAAGTTGTGGAATATGAATGTAATAGTAATAATAGTCATAGTTAGAACTTTTAGAACAATCACAAAGAATATGGAAAATACACTGGAGCAACTGGAATTCCGAGGAAGAATTGAATATGTATGAAGTGTGATAAATGTATCGAAAATAAAGCTTTACATTTCTTTTATTTTAAGACTTAAAGGAAGGCATTTGAGAAACTTATTTAGTAAAGAGATGATATCAAGGCATCTAGACGAAGTCTAGACAAGTCAATGTCAGTATGAAAAACTAAAAACGAAAAAACAACAAACAAGCAAAAACAAATAAAAAAACGAAAAAAAAACAAACAAAAAACAATGACGTTAGTTTGGGTACTTTTTGAACAGAATCTTCTGGCAAAATACAGGATTGGGCAAGTTCAGCATTCTCTTTGCTCACAAAAATATTGTCCGTGTTACTTTTTCTTTTGTCTAAAACGAAAAATGAATCTGAAGGATAAGATCTGAAGATGGGGAAGGCATTAAAAGAGTTAAACAGCCGAGCTTCACACCAAACCAAAAAGAAACTTTCAGAGTAATCGCCAATAACGGAAAAAACTTACTAGAATAAATGTGTTGAATGTGAAGGAAACAATTTTCAAAAAGATTAACGTTTTATTCATTGTTCATTTCTATTAGGGAAAGAAACAAGTTCAGTCTCAATACATTTTGAATAGATACACAAAGCATAGATATATTACTTTTACATAAATAAAAGAAGAAAAAAAAAAGAAAGTAGAAAGGAATATATATCAATCTTATACTTGTTCTTTCTCTCTTTACTTCTTTCTTTTTCTCCATCCCTCATCTCTCTCTCTCTCTCTCTCTATATATATATATATATATATATATATATATGGCATAACGGTTATCGTCGTAAGGAAATTCTGGACGAGGCTAAATGCTTTTCCGTTCGCGCGAATACTCTTGGGGAAAGTTGGAATCATTTTCTTTCCCTCCAACTATATGTAAATATGAGAAGGAAAAGCTCTGAATTCAAAACCGAGATGTTTTGTTCGGGAGAATCTGTGGCACATTAGGGCTCTATTCCTTTGTTATCAGTTGACTTAAAAAGTAGGACTGGTCCTACACAAGCCTTCTCAACGATTCAATAGTTGACATCTTTATCTCAACTGTTGGGCCCTCGTACGTTGATATCAATGAGAGAATCCATTATCACCACAAACAACATAACCACTTTTAATGTTAGAAAATTAAATATAATAAACCAGCAAACTGAGCTTATAGTTTATGTAGCTGAGCATATACAGGCATAATATAAGTACAGGAACATAGATATTACCATAATGAGCTAGAATTAAAATACCATAATCCCGGTAATGGATGGAAATTTGTATTGGCATCTGCATGGAAGAATTTCCATCAATGCCATCATTGGAGGTATAAGAATACTTCTAAGTCCTCGTGTCTTTAAATCACTAAATAGTATTGAGAAAATCCAGCCAATTTGTGTAACATTTAATGGCAATCCCTGCACAGCAATAGTTTCATGCTACAGTCCCACCAATGTCAGTGAGGAAACGGAATCATCACCCTGTATAATCAGTTATTTTCTCTTGCCCGACACATTCCCAAACACACTAAGTTGATCATCGATAGAAGTATAAATGCTCATAGACAAAAATGATAAATTTTGTTTACATAACTTTTTAAATAGAAATGGTGAATATCTAGCTGAGTTTTCTCTCGACGACTGGCTTATATAACTTAAAATTAAAGTTCAAAAAAGGAAAGCACTTATCCAAATAACTAAAACGTACAGCAAAATTTATTTATAAACCTCAAGTGGATAAACAGCGCTTTGAACAGTGAGGCATACTCCTTCCACTAAGAAACAGCAACCGAATGCATACCAACCAAATTAAGTGGCAAATGTTTAGTCAATAGTGATTAGTGAAAAACGAGATAACATGAAAAACCATCCTCACTTAATAAAAGAAACCAAACGAACGCCAAATACAGTCACTTAAGGAAGCCCGGAAAGAACTAACTAAAACATGTAAAAAAAGAACAACTGGAATGCATCCAAGGCTAAATCAATAAAATCAGAAATTCTGTTGGTGATTGACTGTTACGATTGACATGGTAGACAGTTAATGAAGTGAGCAGAAGGAAAAAAACTTCGAAAGCAAAACTGATAGCTACCATCTGAGAAGAAAGACTTCAGAAGCGGAAAGAACATTGCAAGAATATGCTTAGAAACCTTCCTGAAATCACAGCAACTTGACATCAAAATTGGACCGTTTACAGAGGAAGAACTACCGAAAAAAAAATTAAAAGTAGAAAAGCCGCAGGTTTCGGCAAAATACCTTCTGTTGTATGAAAGACAAGGAAATTTGACGAGATTACTGCTTCGATTATGCAACGCTGTTATATAGCCCTTTGGTATACCGTTCTACGATTGTCCGTTCAACGATTGTCCGTTCAACGATTGTCCGCATATAAACTTCAAAGCCCTTAACCTGCCACCAGGTTAGTCATATGAATATGAATATGGGCCTTGTTCTATGATCGATCAGCTCCCATTTCCTCACTTCACTCCTGTTCATTCCTCCTTCACATCATCTCTACTACGGTTGTCTCCTTTTGTTGTCATTCTTGTTCGTTGCCTTTCGAGTTGCCATTCTTGTTCGTTGATGAGCAATGATAACGAAATCCCCATTTCATGTGCACATATTATCTTTATTATTTCTCGGCAACTTTTAATCATTAAAACCGCTTTGGCTTAAATGGGGCATTAGAAACCAAGATAGAGTATTCGACTGTTCAATTTGAGTGTTTCTCACTGAGTTATTCACTTTAACTCCAAACCCGTTTTGGTCAACTGACTGAAACCATCCGAGTTTAATAGCTGTCAATCAAACTCGTTGACTCTTGTAACTTTCCATAAGTCTAACGGCTCAGGACCGAATTTAAATGTTATACTCAAAAATAAGTGTCACCGATCTATTATGTAATAACTGTATTTAAAGAAACATAATAGAGGAATGAACGAAAAACTGCACCCTTCTCTTCCCGAAGAAAGGCGGCCGCGGAATCATTAAGAACTATAGAGACATAAACTTTTACTACTGTGCCTGCTAAGGTTTTTAACGCCCTGCTTCTCACTCGTATCTAACCAGACGTTGAGAAAATTCTAAGGAAAAGTCAGAACGGCTTTCGAAAAATCGAACCATAACTTCACAGATTCTGACTATCCGTGGAATCATCGAAGGAGTTTGTGCAAAAAAATCTCGAGGCAACACTATTGCTTTTAGATTTATCCAAAGCATTTGATTCCATAAACAGAAGGAAGACTGGAAAAATGCTTCGAACATATGATCTCCCCTTCTAAAAACTGTTACCACTATAATGAGGCTTTATAAAAATCATGAAATCAATGGTTCTCTCATCCCATGGCGACACCGACTTCTTTGATGTTGCCACTGGAGTCTTGCAAGGATGTACATAAAAGACCCCCCAAAAGCAGACGATATCTCGCAGAAAGTATGATAGATGCAGACTACACAGATTATCTAGCGCTTCTCATATACAGTTCTTATCAAGCTTAATCCCTTCTATATAGCCTGGAGTAAGCAGCGGGAAGTATTAGCTTCGACGTGAATCCAGTTAAAACAGAGTTCATGTGTTTTGAATTAGACGGAGATATTTTCACTAAGTGGAAAGCCTCTGAAATACTGCGACTGTAATATCTCATCTACTGAAAGTGAGGTCAGCCGACTTTTAAGGAATACATGGACAGGTAACGACAATCGTATCGTGTGAAAATCTTATCGGATTGAATGAAAATATCTTTCTGATAAAATAAAACGGGATTTCTTCCAAGCTGTTGTCGTGTTAGAACTACGGTATAGATGCACTACATGAACTCTAACGAAACGCTTGGAATAAAAAGCGAGATGCGAACTACGCAACAATGTTACTTACATATGAGAACAAGTCTTGGAAGCAGTACCTCACAAAACAGCAGCTATACAGCTCTTTGCCTCTCATCTTACAAACCATCCAGGTAGGACAAATAAGATATCTTGGCCACTGCTGGTGAAGTAAGAACAAATTTATTAGTAATGTTCACCTATGTCCTCCTACACAGTGACACAAAAGAGTTGTTCAATCAGCAAAGACTCTGAGCGGACACCGGATACAGTCTAGAAAACCTGCCAAAAGTGACGCCTTATAAGGACGGTTGCTGAGAGAGAGAGAGAGAGAGAGAGAGAGAGAGACCGCGTTAAGGAGCTCCGAGCTATCAATCCAACTTAATTTTATATATATATATATGTGTGTGTGTGTGTGTTTATGAGTTTGTAAATATAAAAAAGAAGGAATAAGTACATACTAGATAACACGTTCTCTCTATAACAATGGTCCATAATGATATCGATATTTTTTATTCACTAAGAATATTTTAAATGTATTGCTTTGATAAAATCTCGCAACGATGTTTCGTTTTCTTATTTATAATTACTTACGAACAATGACAATTTTAAATATATATATATATATATATATATATATATATATATATATATATATATATATATATATATATAAGACTAAAGAAAGCAATAAAGAAGAGGGGGAAATAGAAGGTATGTGTTGTGTTTATGAGCATGTGCGTGTTATTTTTTTTTTATTAAAATTTTTTTTTCGTAGACTGTAATCAAAGTTTTATTTTTAAGTTCGTCCCGCCAGTATACCCAAAGAATAATTTTTGGGTAATAGTGTGGGGGTTTAGTTGATTGGCAGTGGGCTAAGGACAGTTGTACAAAGCCAATCGCATAATGCAGCTTTGGGTCTATCCTAGCAACCCCACTCAAACCTTCAAATCGTTTCACGCATCACAAATGTTTCTCACCTGCTGGAAACGAAGAGGTTCTTCTTACAGTCTCTTTAGCCCTATCAATTTTAGTCTCCTCTATCATTAAGATTCTAATATTTTGTCAGGTTAAACAAACTGGAAAGGAAGGAGATATGGAGGACAAGTGTAACGAGAGACGATTGTTCTGAGCAGCGTGAAAATATTCACCACATGCGATTCTACCGCCACCTAACGGCCACGTTGTTCTAAAAAACAGGTGTCGCGAAGGGCGATAATTCATCCAACCGTAAAGATTATCACATAACAGTATTTTTTCTGGTTTGTTAGGAATATTCTTATTCTTTTTTCTATTGTTGTTGATTTTTTCATTTTTTTCGGGGTTGGGGAAGCGAATCGCGTCTTTCTTTCATTCACTTCTCCTTTACTTCTTTGGCTTCACGTCTTTCTTGATTTCCTTTTTTTTGTTTCGTGTTTGTTATTCACTATTTTTTCCTTCTTAAGTTTCATGTCTTTCTTTGCTCTCAACTCTTCCTTTCTTTCTTCTTTCTTCTTTAGTTTCATTTCTTCCTTTCTTTTTTCTTTCTTTGGTTTTTCTTTCTTTCTTTCTTTCTTTCATGATATTCTTTTTCATTATTTTAAGCTTCCTCTCTTTCTTCTTTTTTCATTCATTCATTAAACATGATCACTTTTTTTGTTTTTGTAAATGAATTCTCGATTTCTTTCAAATAGTTAATCTTTCACACAGTACAAAATGGAATTTCTAACAGATCTTTGTAATAATAATTTAGAAACCATCTTTTTTAATCACACATCCTGCATTACCGTCTTTATAGTGGCTTCTACATGAAAGTATCATCATCATCATCATCATGTCGCGCTGGTAGCACGGATATCCCTGACCCTCTCTCGCCACTCCTCCCTATCGTTTTTCGCCCTAGGCAGGTCTTCAGGACACATGAAAGTATAAAGGCATGAAATCTATCCACCCCGTTACTTTCTGGGAGAAAAAAAAACAAAACTTCCTAACTCCCAACTCAATACATGCCTCCTTTTCTAGTCTGATTGATACAGATCGTTTTTCGCTACAAACTCCCCAACTTTTATTTTTTTCTGAAGTCTTGTAAAACTTGTGGGCACTCTCCAACTGCGTTGATACCGGAAGCTATAATCCCGTGAATATTCGGAAGGAAAAAAAAATGAATAAAAAGTTGGGGATTTTTTCCCGCTGATTATTTTCCTTTTTCAGTGATTTTTCCCTTTGGCGAGAAAGATCTCTGACACTGGATGTTTGTCTGTTAGGATGTAAAAATGGACCTTTGCTGTTTATTTACAGACGATTGCATTTTAGATTTTCAAAACGAAGGGCGGTAGCTTTTAGTTTTGTGCTAGAAAACTTTCAATGCTTAAAAAGCCGAAACTGGAGACAACAAAAATGCAGCTAGTTATCCACATTGAAATGCCTAAAGCTTCATGCAGAAAAAATAAACAAATAAAATAAAATAAATTAAAGAAAAAAGAAAAAATATATACAAAGTATGTTAAAAGTATCGAGAGCGAAGTTTTAATTTATCTTAAAATTTGAAATTAAAAGACGTCAGCGTAGCTGAACAACTTATATCATAAAGGGATGATGTCTTGACGTCTAGACTGCTGTTTTGATGTGTCAGTGCCAATTCAAAAAAAAAAAAAAAAAAAAGAAAAGAAAGAAAAATGACGACAATTTTGATATTTTTTTAACTGCAATTTTTGGCGAAATACAGAGTTGTGAATTTGCAGCAACCTTCAGTTCGATGCAACTTTTTCTTATTTTCTAAATTGAAAATTCCTCTAACGGGTTGAATATTAAACGCATAGAAAACGCGAAAAGAATAACGACTACGCGTCAAAAGAGGTGCTCTGACCAATCGCTGGAATAAGTTTTGAATGCCAAGGGAACTACCTAGAAGGAAATTTACGTCTCACTTATTTCTACCTTGATAAATACTGCTTCAGTGTTAATACTTTACGAACTTATTCACACGCTTAGATTTGGCCCAAAGACACAAATATAGAGCAACTTGTAAGAATCAAACTCATTCGTAACTGACATTCGAGTCTGACTTGAAAACCATTGAACCATTACGAGATGTCTATATTCTAAGTTATTTACGGCACCAGGTCAGTAATATGGAGCGCATAAGTAAAATTTTGTACCTTTGCTATAAACAAAAACAACTATGATAAATGAAAGTGGCAGGGTGAATCAGAAGGTTTGCAATATTTTGTATGTAAGTTTAAGTGTAAGTTTGAAGTGCGTACATCACTTGACCAAAAGTTCAAACCATGGTTGGTACCCGTTGTGGTTGGTAGTATCGTGCAAGTTTTGAAAGATTCCATAACAGATAAATATCATGTCAAAGAAACATGAGAAAAGATATAATACTAGAGTTAAATTTTGGAATGAATCTGTGGAATCTTACGAATTTAGGCCAGGCATCTCTGAGTTTCGAAACCGTCTTTCATGGGGAGGAGGAAACTCTTTGCCTCTTGCAAAGGAACATACTCCAGAAATCCTATTGCAAAAACTTAAAACCCTTCTTATCGCTTGCTTTATTCGAAAATAACCATTAACCCCACCTGTTCATCAAAATACCTTTATAATTCCGCTAGGGGGTCATGGAGAAAGGTCATTACAGAACATAGCATTTTGCTTCCACTATATAACCTTCTGCTTTACCAAAATAGCACCATTGAATAATTGTGGAATTTTATTGATCAAATTTAACATACAAGAAGATATATATATATATATATATATATATATATATATATATATATATATATATATATATATATTTTCAAATAAACAAATTATTATGAATATGTTTTGTCATAAATCAAGAAAGTGCTCAAGTGTTGGCTAGTAGAGCAAGATAAAAACCTAAAATGAATAAATATTTTTTCACCGGTTCAGTTTTATAACTATAAGTTTCATGTATTCAAAAATATACAATCAGCACATGAAACCTGTGAAACTTCTTTTTCGTCCATCCAATGAGGCAAATATTTGGATTTAAAAGAGTGCTTAAACAGTTACATGATAATTATTTTTTTGAGCTTTTAATAGTGAAATGAACAAATAAGAACTTTCTTTCTTAAATCAGAAAACTGCTGAAATATTGGTCAGAAGAGCAGAATAAAACCTAACATTAATTTTTGTACACATTTCATCTGATGGTTGTATAAAAATACGTGAAAGACTGGCACGAGGAGGTGAGAAAACACACACACACACACACACACACACATATATATATATATATATATATATATATTGAGAGAGAGAGAGAGAGAGAGAGAGAGAGAGAGAGAGAGAGGAATTATTTACTATCAGATTACATTTAATATATAAGTAGATTGGAGCGTTTCTCTTATCTGGAAGGTGACATTGGCAAGGTAATAGCAATTACTAAAATGTTGCAAGGAGTTAAAGCGTCGGATGAATATGAAAGATATTGCATGCACAATCCTGTTTCGCCAAAAACTACCGATCAAAAAAATGTTTAAATCTTCCGCTGACCTCTCGATATTTAGACACCATCGCTTTATTATATTAGTTGCTCAGCTGTCTTCATTTAGATTTTAAATTTTAAAATTAGAAAAGTTAGATAACTGCTGTCACACTATTTTTTTAAGCACTATTCGTAAAATTCTACATATGTTTGTACATATGTATACATTTACCTTTTCACTACGGTAAAATCTAACACTAGGTCAATTTTTAAATGGAGTAAAGCTGATTTGAATTCAGAGTTTTTTTCCTAGACTAGTCGCCTAAACAAGGTTAAAGATCACAGTCTGGTGGGGGAGAGAAGATGAATTCATGATTTTCCTGACAGCATAAAGAGAAATGTACACAACCTCATCCAGGAGTCGGTTCGTTGAGTTAATTTCCAACGACGATAACTGGTCTAGTCGGCTGGGGCTGTAGAATACATCAACTGCACCTCTGCAGAGGGGTAAGACTCTCCCAACGAGTGTCCTAGATGAGACACTAAACATGATGAGGTTTCAGTACTGCTGGAGCTTTGGGGAATGCAGAATACCCCTTCTTTGCCATTGCTTCCAGGTTCACTCTGGCCCAGAGTGGTAGCACCTGAAAGGGTCTTATCTATGGGTCAATGCAGCGTACCCCTTCTTTGCCATTGCTCCTAGGTCCACTCTGGCCCGGAGTGGCAGCACCTGATAGGGTCATAATTATGAGTCAAATAGAACTAAATTGGATAATTACGCTAAACTGGATTGTTTGAAAAGAATAGTTTTTTTTAAATATTTAACTGTGTGTAAACAAAAAAATGTGTACTTATGTTTAACTGAATTGTTGGAAATAGAACTGTTTATTTGAATAAAAAAGAGATTTGGCTTTAAATAATCTACAATGGTTGATATGCCATAAAAACCGGCCAAACCAAATCAAACAACGATAACCTTTATGGTTAGTGCACCTCTCATGTTTGTACGTAAGTATGTAATCATATCTCTACAAAAGCGGCACTGAATGGTCTGAGAAAATAATGCCATTTCCAATCCAATTTGCAATATTATGGTTTCTTCATTCTCACTGGGTGCCATTTTTTTCATTGTACAAATTATCGTTATAACAGAGGTAACTATGAAGTACTAATATTTCACTTTTTCTAAATAGAAGCGTCAACATGATCATGAATCGATATTAGATATTGAATCCAATTTAAGTATATAGACAAACTTAAAAGAATTGTAATAATAAGAGATAACGTTAAAAAACCCCAAACAAACAAAAATCTGAATGTTAAAAGTTTAATAAACGTGCATCAAGAAATATAAAATTCACTACTATGAGGCGAACGATGAAAAGAATGGATTCCCACGGAATATTTTCGAAAAAACGACAAGCATGCAGTTGCGGGTGTGATACTTATATCCAACCAGGTATACTACGCACCCCCGCAAGTTGCCCTCATTCATCACAAACATTTCTTCAAACAAAACTGGGAGATCAAACTGACCATTTTTTTCTTTACTTTTTTTCTAGGTCCCGTTCTTTTCTTTTCTTTTCTTTTCTTACTTGTGACATATATACCCTCATACACCTCCAATAAAAACAAAAACAAAAACAAAACAAACAAAATAACAAAACGAAACAAAAAAAGACTACAAAAACAAAAAAAACTACAAAGTAAAGACAAAAAAGCAAAAAACAAACTCATATCTCTCTATCTATCTATCTATCTATCAAACGCAGTGTATGTAAAAGAAAGGAGCTCGATGACTCTTTCTTTCTTTCTTTCTTTCTTTCTTTCTTTCTTTTGTTATATAATCACCTGCCATCACCGACAACCTTACTAATGGAATTATGGAGGTGTTTGACGGACAGGTGAGGTTAAAGTCCACCTCAATTGAAACAAGCAATGAAAAAACGCGTTTTTTTTTTCAGGAATACTACAGAGCAGAACTCTTTTGGGGATTTAAAATTAGTTTTTAGGTGTTTCGATAGAGAAGATGCAGAAACTTTCCTCCACTTTATGGGTGATAGTTGGGGATCTTACTGAGATGGCTAGTCTGAATGATCAAAACATTAATAAACGTGGGAAGTAAATTGTAAATGCGTATTTCTCCATTTTTTTCGTTCTCTGGGATCAAGTTGAATTTTCGAATTTTCTTGATGAACAAACATAAAAGACCACGAGAAAGTATATATATATATATATATATATATATATATATATATATATATATATAGTTTTGATTCAGTGGTCATCATCAGTGCAAGTAAAAATAACATTTCAGAATTGAGATCAGTTTTAGAGACAAAATCTCCGTATCAAAGAAATCAAACCTGTGGAGTAGCAAAGCTGCATTTCCTTTTTTCTTATATTTTAACAGATATCAACACTTTTCTTTCTTTCTTTCTTGCCAAATATAATTCCTCGTGATGTCAGTGGGAAATGAACAGATACTGCACTTTAATGTTCGCCTAAAGACTGGATAAAGCGGGTTTTCTATTGATTGTTGCAATTCAAGAAACTATTAAAACTGGTGGGATTTGGTCTAAAGCCATTGCATGGTAGATTTAACTTAAAAATCTGTATGACTGTAGCGAATTCGCTCCTAACTGGGTGTCGTACACTTTAGACTTTGTACTTTCAGCAGCTAAGCTTACTTAATAATAACAAAAGCATCAAAATATATTCACAAAAAATCTCTTAATAAATTCTGTCTTTGCCGGTGAGATATAAAATACGTCGATTGCATCCTTTGCCGAGGGGTAAGATTCACTCTAAAGGATGAACTACATACAGTGGTGAGACTCCGTTTCATTGTCATTGCATGTCTACCATGATACGTAGTGGCAGCATCTGTTAGGGTCCCAACTATAGATCAAATAGATCTGTTTAAAAATTATTAGTTTTAGGTAGGAATGCTTGAAGTGATATAACTGTGCGCTAATTACTTGTATTAAGAATAGTTATTTAAAGCTCCGATTATTTACTAAGGATTATTGTTGTTAATTTCTTGAAACTATATAATTATTTACAATCATAGTTATAGTAATGTTTATAATTATAGTTAGTTGAAACAAAATTATAGCTTGAAATATTTGAAACTATATATTTGAGTGGAAACTATTAGTATTAGGTAGGGAATTTTGAAAACGTATGCAAATTATTTGCATTTGATTATATAGGTATGAGACACTGATTATAGCAAAACACAAATGAATGAAATTTCGGTATTAAATAATCTGTTAAGGGTCGATGTGTCGTTAAATGAATAAACATATACCCGGATCTAATTATATGTTCGCGTACATTCAATCCTACCCCAATCAGTCTCATATTTGGTCTGTTTTCAAAGATTTTTCATTACAGTTTGGCAAGTGTGTAGCAAAGGCATCGTTCATTGGGGGACACCCCGGGGAGTATAAGTACAACTCCGGGCGGCTAGCAAAGGGCAGTAAATATAGTGGTACATCCAAATCACCAGGGTCCCGTCAGAAAAAAAATATAGAAAGAAGTTTTCGAACGTATTTTGTTTTTGTTTGGCGTACAGAAATCCTTACTTTTACTTACAATTTTGCAAAGGTGAGAAACTTGGGTCCTAATAGATTTTCCTCTTCCTCTCTCTCCTTGGGAATAACAATAAAAACTAGGAAAAGATAACTGGTATCCATATGTGTTGAAGAGTTGATCGTTTCTATATAGTATTTATGCTGTAACAAGAGTTGATTGTTTCTATATAGTATTTATGCTGTAACAAGAACCGCTTCTAAAATCATATAAAATCAATATTTTTCAAAATTGACAAAGTACTTGTGCAGAGGTTTGTCTTCTGAATGCTCAGCAACAAAAATGACCCATAGAAAAACTTTTTCTGCTGTTTCTGATGGGACAGAGATAGTTCCGATGAACAAAAATGGTGTATTTTATGTGAATTAGCGTATAAAAAATTAATTCCCATCACTTCAGAAGAGATGAGAGGGGAGAGCTTTTCAAAGAAGGGCCGAACCCCTCTCCCTGTCCCTATTTTTTTTTTTTTTGGCGACGAGCCCACGGTTTTACTTAAGTGCACCTGAAGTGGTTGTTCCCATTATGAGAAGAGAGCTATGCTCCTCCCGCCTGACATTGGGTGTCTGACCCCTGCTTTCTTTACTTCGAATTGTTTAGAAATCATATCTATGCACAAGTAAGTACGAGCGTGGACATAAAAGAAAAAATAGAAGCAAGAAAGTTTTATAATATACATATATATATATATATATGTGTGTGTGTGTGTGTGTGTGTGTGTGTGTGTGCAGGTGCGTCTAATGGCATAGATATCTGTCTTAGTCCTAAGTTTCCTCAGAGTTATCTCACTCTGTTTGTACCTATCTTAGCCTATTAATATCTCTCTATCAATCAATCTATCAATGTTTTTTTCACATTTATATAAGATAAAAATCCTCGTCTAAATGAATTATCTATTTAACCTCCTAACAATCAATCCTGAGTTTACTTGCTTTTCACGCAATGATGAAAAATCTGCAGCCAAGAGTATGTCTGTTGTTACATGTCGTCTTTGAAACTATCATTGTTTGATTCTTCAATGAAACTATCATTGTTTTAATCATAACATCAAGTATCATATTATTATTTCTAATATTCTGGTAAAAGTATTGTTTACAGTCTGCATTTCTGGTTGTGGAGGTGCACGACACTCACCTATCCGATCGAACCTTAATGCAAACAAAAATGAATAAGATGCTTGTATGAATGAATCATTTAATAGTGACGGTCCTTCATTTCTGAAATACAGATATCGATAAATAACTCAATTTCAAATGTGAGTTCAATCCTCACTTGGTGTAAGTTGCCATATGGTCGAGATAGTTATGAATTTTACATGAGATTTGTGTTTGTATTCGAGCTCAGTTTAGGATTTTGGATGCTGATTTTCAAGAGATCAGTTTTAACAAACTTAAAAGCAACATGAATATGTTAAATACAAACTGATGATATATATATATATATATATATATATATATATATATATATATATATATATATATATATATATATATATATATATCGATTGAGAAAGCTGAAGAAAGATAAACATAAGAGGACTGAGGATGATATATATATATATATATATATATATATATATATATATATATAAGCTGCCCAACAACACAGACATATACATACACACAGACATACACACACATTTATAGGCTGAGATAGAGATAGAGAGAGTTAGAGATTGACAAGATAGGTATAAATAGACTAAGAGCAATCAATTGATATAAACAGATATCGATCGATCAGAAAGAAAGCTGCATCGCATCTGTATATGATAGAAATAATCTGAAACATTTTATTGTATATTCAGTCTTTAAAGTTACAAAACAGGACACACCTAAATGATAGAATTTTTATGGAGTGAGATTGAGAGAGTAAAGAGATTGATGAAACAGTGGCTTTACCATTGTTTGGATTGAACTTTTTATTTTGACGTGGGAATTAATTCGGATAGACAGACTCAGGTGGGAAGGTCGGCTGACATCAAGGTAAGCGGCCAGGTGCATGATGTATCAGTGCAGCCAGGTGTGCGCACACGTGGACGTCATCTCACCCTTATCTACTCCAACCCAACGTTATTAAAAACGACAACTGGAAAAGGGAAGAATTAGTTTTCGTATAAATTTTCAACCGGATGCTATTAAATTAACCACAGGTGTCGCCTGTCCATCTTCTATCTATTTCATTCGCATATATCCTAGAATTCAAACAATAACGGATATGGTAGGTACAGGTAGAGTAATGATTATTCTAGCAATCCTGGAAGATTGTGCGGCGTCAATATTCTAGTTGATTAAGGCATGTCTGCCTTGAATTTGTTACTTGATATAGAAAGCTCGAATAACGATAAAAACGTATGGTACTATATTTGTCACAAGGCAAAACTGGTAAGATATTTTTAAGTTTAACCGAGTCTGGCATAAAGTTATGATTGTAAAAAATGTACTCATTACGATAAGAATACTAAGAATATTCTAGAGCATAATTCATTTAGCTTAAACTAGAAGCATGGGTCACTAAGTGAGAAGCGAACTCACTCACAATGATCAGCTTGCCACATTCGCGAGCCATTACATTTGGTACAAACAATGTTTCGCTCTTTTTACCGTTCAAACAAATTAAAAAGTGATTAAAGTTATTTACTTAAAGTTAAATTTTAGTCTAATTTGTCATAGTAACATCATGATTACCTGTATTAAAAGCCAAAATAACATTACATATCTAATTTATTCTTAATATACTTTGAAGATTTAAAATCACCAAAAGTTGACGACCTTACCCAACTCGAGGTTGCATAAATTCAAAAATATCATTAAAATTTTGAAATACTTATTAAAAGTTTTTTTGAAGGAAAATAATAACTAGAAAGATTAATAAACTGATTTATGCAAAAATATTACTTATACATTGATAACTATATCACTTACTATTGTATTCAAATCCAAAGAACCGGTCAAAATAAAGGGCAGACATTTTCTATTTAAAAGCTCTTTAATTATTTACACGGAAGGTTAGAACTACCGACTACAAAAAACCTTAATTTTTTTTAGGTAAAGAAAATCATATCTGCAGTAGTTTAATTTTTGTATTTAATCTTGAAAAGGAAAATAAGCACGTTAACATGGTTTTTAAAGACACAATTGAGAAAACTCAATGAAATAATTATTTTTAATTTATCATAAATTTATTATAAAACTATTATTAAAATAGTTAAACAGTAATATTTTTTAATTGCCTTTTTAATATTTAATGTTTTACAAATCTGTCATTGCCCCTAAAACACAAATTCTTTAAAAATTTCCAATTTTTACAACAAAATTTTGCTTTTTCTGCATAATTTTTCCCCCGAATATTTAACTCGCATACAAAGAACAAAATTCGAAATTTCTTAAACGAGTTTTACTGTAGGTTTCCATCCATTTTCTCGTCTAACATTTTTTATATCTTAAAAAATAAATACAAATATAAAAACAAATCAGCTCCCTGTTTATTGTTTCAGATATTTTTACCAATCGAAAAATATAAATTATTTTTAGATTTGTAAAAATATTCTTTATTCAATAATATAATTAGGTTTTGGCTGTGATTGAGGAAAGTAAGTAAAAATTTAATGCAAACTTCAGATCCCTCCCTTGTTAAGCAGAAAAAATATCGAGATAGAATTATTTCCCAAATGCACAAAAAAAAAGTTTATTTCTATTAAATCATAGCATTAAAATCTCTCAAAACAGTTCTTTTTTATTTAAAGAAATTGATATTCGCATTCGGGGCTCTATTTGCTTCCTTTGAAAATTTGAAAAATTTTCTGTATTGGATTCACATCTTCAGACTTTTCTCTTTTTATTGTATACAGAACGTATATACCATGTTAATAATCCTACTGATTAAATAAAGCTCAAAACAGAGGTGTTTAAAGCTAAGTGACCTGAAAAAGATCAACAAGTTTTGTGATAAAATAGCTAATGTATTATTGATAAATTAGTTTATTAATTAATTAGTTTATAAATAAATTTAACCATGAATAGATTAGTTTATTAATCAATTAATAAATCCTAAGAATTTGATAAAAAACCGGATAATTCCCTGATTGTTGGTGATTTTTTTCAATCAAGGTTAGTGATTTGTTATAGCATAAAAGCTACATGGTTGACAGGTTGCCAGTACCTATATGACATCACAAGAATTGATAGCTTCATTTACTGAACTTAGCTTGACAAATGACAAGGTCAGAAATATGAGGCACCAAGTAGGTATTAAACCCATAAACTAATGTCTGCTAATATTGCTCTCTAATCATTAGATCTAGCAAGCTGTCCTTCCAGGTATTTGAAGTTGGACGCTTCCAGTAGTGCAATATAAGCCGATCATTGTTGATAGTTTGATTGTTCACTCTTAATTTTTTACCTTGTCATTTTTGTTTTGTTGTAAAAGTAAGGGTTAGTTTTATTGCCCGATGCCTGAGACGCACCATAAGGGATGGGATCTGGATAATTTTTGCATCTGCTCCTGTGAGTTCCATAAAATGTTTCTTCATCTTTACAATGATTTGTACAGAAATGACAACGTGTGATCATTAAGACTCTGCAATAACTCGGGTTTGTCAGGAATTATTTTCAACCGTTTCTGTAAAATGTTCCCAGCAATTTGGTGTGGAATTTGTAAATATTGGACTGCTCTCCTAATAGATTTCTGAGGGTTGTGAAGGCAACTAGCACAAACACGCTCCATTTGACTGTTTCCTGGGATTTTCACTTTCACTCAATAAAATTGTTTCAAATTTCTTGTGGCAGCCGTAGACGGATTGCTTTATTGGTTGTGATACCATTGCAAAACAGTAAGAGAATTTGTGTTGCTTAATTCAAGTACAAAGTAGCTTCTTTTCATATAGTTTTGACCCTTAAACTCTTGCAGTTGAAAGACTTCGTAATAAACATCAAGAGTTTATCTACGAGACTGTTTATCACAATTTTCATTCAGTGTCAGTATCTTAAATAATATTCTTTTTTATTCTATTTTTGAAACAGTTTATTTCTTTTGTAGATACCTTATATTTTGGATGTCTTTGTACTCGGCTGACGTGACTTATATCTGACTAGGTACAATTTACAAAAATTAAGAAAACAGATTCAGCCGTGTCATGATCACTTTTTGCTTTCATTCTTCAGGCTAATATGTCAAAAAGGTCCACCTGTTGGTATATAGCACCTGGACAGTAACAACAAACATAACAGGACAAGCCAGTGTTGATTTTAAAACGTCACATAAAAAACGTTTATTTATGCGGCCGCGAGAGGACCACGACCCTTTGTTGTGCTCCACTGGTTCTTTGATTGGTTTTATAAATGTCTTCTGTCTTCTTTTCAAAGGGACAAAACCGCCACATTTTGGGGCTTGACGAATGGCCAGGTGTGGTTTTATGGGACCACTTAACCCAAAGAACAAGAAAAATTTTTAAAAAGCGGGAACTAATAAGAAAAACGAAACACTTTACAAAAGGAAATAATTTTCGATTCGTGTGTAGTGAATTCTTTTATTTTTTAATTTTTTCTCTTTTTCATAAAGCAAGGTAAAAAAGTTAATTTATACTCAATGTAACTTATACTCCATACTGCATATATATATATATATATATATATATATATATATATAATATATATATATATATATATATATATATAAGTACTGGATATAAGTAAAATTATTGAAACATCTTTCTGAATTCATCTGTTTTTTTTTCTTTTTAAAAGCATTCTGAATGATGAAATGTATATAAAATATTTTTACAATAGAAATGCATTGGAAATGATTCATCATAAATGATTTCACTGTAAGAAAACATTAGTAATGATTTTACTACCGGAATACATAGTAAATGATTATAATATCAGAATGCATTGGAAATTATTTTTACTATAAAATATATTTCCAATTATTTTGCAATAAGAATTAATTGGAAATTATGTTACCACAAGAAAGTGGTGTAAATAATTTTACAATAGGACAGCATTGTGAATGATTTTACTATAGAAATGTATTCTAAATGATTCTACTCTACGAATGCGTTGGGAATTATTTTACACTAGAAATGTATAATAAATAATGTTACAATAAGAATACATTTGAAATGATTTTACAATAAGAATGCATTGTGAGGGATTTTATTATAGAAATGAATAGTAGAATAGTTAAAAAGTATAAAACAAACTGATAAACAACTCAAAACAAACAAAAGCTAAACCTGTTGCTTTTAATAGAATAATGCCAACTATACAATAAAATAAAAATCGCTCTCTACTCATAAAAATTATTTCAATGACTATGTTCAAATTTATTACGACATTATAAACAACTTTATTAAAATTAGATAATGATATCTTTATCTTTTTGTGTTGTTCTCTTACTGTCTCAGGTTGAAATAATAAATGTAAGTAGAGAAAAGGAGGAAAATACAATGAAAAAAAAAAAGAGAGTATTTTTGATGAGCAGCAATGGTTCCCAAACGATGCACCATGGCATATTGTGAGATGTGGGATACATTCGCCGTTAAAAAAGTAAACACAAAACGTTCAGCATAAAAGAAATGATATTTGTTGCGGAGAACATTTGACAAATTCTGAACAGAAATTAAACTTATTTTCTATTATTAAATACGGAAAGTTGTGATCGCATTCAAAACCTTTTCATAAAAATTTCACGGAATATTCGTTAGAAAAAATGTCAAGAAGAATTGATTTCTATATGCAGTCATTGTGAACTTAAGAATTAAGAGTTGATGCATTGATACATTTTGAATTGACTTCGATCTAGTTTTTCAGTTCGCATTTATACGAATTGGGATTTTTTCTCTTATGAACATTAGATATAAAAAAAGAAGAAAAAAAGATACATGTTTTGTATTTGAAAAGGAAATGAGAGTTAGTATGTCTTTAACAGAAAACGTTGCCATATTTTTCATTAGTAACTAAATATTTTTTCATTAGTAACTACTCTTTTTGAAGAAAAATAATTACAAACAGTATTCTGCAGTTTAAATTATTTTTATAAGCTAATAAATACCCTTTTTTTATTTATGCATTTTTGAATTTAGGTACGCGTACCAAAATATTTCTGTTGTTTTTGTTGTGGGGTCGATCCCCACAAACATTTGAAAAAAGTGACAACAAGCAAGGATGACTAAGACAAGGTGGCTATGTCAAAAAAAAAAGACAATTTTTATTTTGGCAAAATTTCAAAGAAAACGTTCGAAAAAGATTTAGAAAGTTATATCTGGTTATACAAATCGTAGACTAGTTGAAGGTAACCGAACTCTTCCCATGTTGGTAGGACAGGTTGTTGGTTAAGGTGAAAGGAAGACTCAACTATCGAACAGTTCTTAAAGACATTGTGTCTAGATGTTGCTTGAACTAGGCTGCTAGTATCACAGTTATACAGCCGAGGTAATAAGATATGGCCAGGTTGCCTGCAGTCGGCCGAAGGTTTATTTAGGTTGGATTGCTGCGATAAGCTAGTCAGTGTTCCAATGGTTGATCGGTTGTTGACCCGGGTCTTAGTCGGCGTTTGGTGCGAACAGGCTGAGGTAGTTGGCCTGGGTTGCGAGCTGGTTAGTCGTTCGGCTGGTGTTACGGCTGCGAGCTGACTAGTCGTTTGTTTGTCCTAAAAAGGACAGTTGTAGTAATGGTAAGAACTTTCCCTGAAAAGACAGTTGAAGTTGCAGGATCGGTAGGAAAGCCGGATCGAAGTTGGTGCGGTCGAATGGTGCTGGGCGGCTGGAACAAATACTACAATTTAATTCTTTTCGCTCCAGCCGGGCAGGCATAGCGCTGTCTGAATTTGCTTGCTGATTTATGCCACAGGCAGTAGTCTGCTGGGTTTTAGAAGTAACTTCCGGTAGCGAAAGAAAAATAGCTTCGGGCCACAACTTTTCTAACAAGTGCATTGAGCAAAAAAGTTTGGGAGCTTGTGATATACGGGAAAGCAATTGACATCATGTGTAGGAGAAAGACAAACGGAAAATGAGAGAGAGAGAGAGAGAGAGAGAGAGAGAGAGAGAGAGAGAGAGAGAGAGAGAGAGAGAAAGGTTAAAAAGGGAGAGGGAAAAATAGATAGATAGATAGATAGATAGGCTGTAAAAATGTGGTTTCTGAGAGATTAAACAAATAGAAAATGGGGAGAAAACGCAGAAAAAAGTAAGGGATGCAACACACACAGAGAGAGAGAGAGAGAGAGAGAGAGAGAGCAAAGAAAAGTGAAGTTTGAACATTAAAAATAAGACAAAAAATAACAAACTAAAACAGTTCAAATAAAGAACAAAAATAAAAACACGAAAGAAATAAAATATAATAAATAAAGAATTAGGGAAAAAGTAATCGTTACTGCCACACCCGCACCCATAAAAATCATGGCACCGCGCACTTGTCGAGGAGAAAGAAGAAAAAGAGGAGGGAGGCAGCAGAAAGAGAGAGAGGAAGAGGAAGAGAGAAAGAGAATGAGAGAGACGGGGAAGAGTTTCGCTTTTTCCAGAAAGATACGTAGACTCGTATAAAGAGAGAGAAAGATAAATATGTGAATGAACGAAGCGAAAACTGAACGAGGAAGTTATAAGAAGCAAATAATCGACCTCTTTCTCGTTGATCGTTGTTGTTGGTTTCTTCCGGTATTCAACTTAAAGCGCAGTAGTTTTCATTGTCGACACGACGTTCGGACGATTCGATGTCAATCATCTCTCAATGTTATAAACGTATCTACTTTGTCAGGAAAAAAGAGAAAATAAATGAATGAATTAATAACTAACAAGAAACACACACACACACACACACACACACACACACACACACACACAAAATTCATTGGAGTTACCTTTAATCCAAATAAATTCGAGCTATCGATGACGATGAAAGGACCAAAAACGGAGAATTACCTTCTTTAAACGGGATGAAAAAAAAAAATTTGCAACATGAACATTTTTATTACTTAAAAAAAAACAATAACAGTCGCAAAAAAAAAGAATGTAGGTATAAGAAAAATGACGACAAAATTGAAATATCCAAGTAAAAGTTCATATATAAAAATATTTCAAAAGTGAAAAAAAAAAGAAAAAAAAGTAAAGAATTAATAAAATTAAAAAAAAAATAAAAAAAGAAAAAGGCAAAAAGCATTCACGACACTAAAAAAGCGACACTACAAAGTAGTGGTAACTTTGTTTCTTCAACATACAGATTTACACATTTTCTGTTCCGATTATTTTTTTCCAATGGCTATAATTTTTTTTTACACACACACACATCACACATTCTTATCTGTGTTATATAGTATACAACATATGCGATTTTCACGCACACTCCAAACAACTGCCTGACTACCAAACATCCTGCTAATATAAAATATATCCATGGGTGCCCGGCTCTATTGTGGAACGGACCTAAGCACGTGCGTGTGATTGTCTGCTTGCTTTTTTTATTTTTTTAATAAAGGGCAGGTGAACATAGACATCCAATTATCCCTGTCTGTGTATGTGTGTGTGTGTGTGTGTGTGTATGTGAGAGAGAGAGAGAGAGAGAGAGAGAGAGAGAGAGAGAGAGAGAGAGTGTGTGAGTGAGTGTATGTGTGTGTGTGTGAGTATATGTGCGCATGTACTCGCATGCAAGTGTGTGTACGTATGTATGTATACATGTGTGTATGTATTTGTGCGCTCGGACGAAGCTTTGGAAATTGTACCCTTCATTGGAAAAGTCGCTTTTCTTGAGGATTTTTTCCCTTTTACCTCCTCCCCTTTGTTTCCAGGTGAGTGTCGGGAAGGTCAGTCGATGTTAATAAGGTCTGTTTGCAGGTGTGCGCGCGCCTGAGCGTTATCGGCGCACTGTGAGGAAAAGAGGGTGCTACCGACCGGTCCTTTCAAAAAAACATCTTATCCAGAAGAGACAAGAAAACAGAGAGAGAGAGAGAGAGAGAGAGAGAGAGAGAAGAGAGAAAGAATTGTGTATTTTTTCATTGATAAGTGACCGTAGTTTTTATTGGGGGGTAGTAGTAGTGATACTGTTATACGATGCTATAATGTCCTGTTTGGCGGGTCGGAACCGACCTCAGCCAGTTTTAACCACTGAGATTAACCTAAGACCTAAACAACATAACCCTGGTGAAAACCTCAGAGTCATAAATGGCTCAGGATTTTGTTTTTCAGGTTTTCAAGCCGTCAATACCATTTTAAGCACAGCCAAACACACCCTGGGGCAGAAAGGCTGTATACACCCGGGGGGCCCTCGTGGTACCCGTTATCACCGGCTACAATACCTCTACAGTAAATTAATAGGAAAAATTGGAAAGAAGTTCCTGAAAACAAACAGAGGTAGAGAAAAAAACAAAAAGAAAAATCTCAGACGTTGTTCCTGGTATGTTAATTTTATCTTTTGGATGGCCTTTCTAGCTCTTTTCGCTCTCTTAGAGACGAAAGCTGGGATGGCTCCACGGGTGGCAGCGCTAACGTTTGACGGACAGCAAAACTTGTCTCTTGAACTTCATGGAGAACTTTATACCCCTGAAACGGGATCCCGGTCTAACGTTACATCATTAGTATGGAGAAGGTTTGATTTTTTAAAGAATAACGACAGCGCTCGCAAAACAGACAGATCCACTGTGGGTATTGTAGCATCCACAGTAAGACGATCTTTCAGCAGAGAGCGACGAAAAAAAGGGAAACATCCACCTGATATAAATCGGCCATTCGAGCAAATATCAAAAGGTCGGTATTATCCATATAAAATTCATCAACATTATAATTATTTTCATCCCCATTATCATTATAACCTCGAACATCGTCGATCGCCACACCACACAAAACATAATCATAATCTTAATAAACCAGAACCTGTTTCACAGGAAAAAGGTGAAGAATATGAAGATGATAGTAAAGAAATCATTGCTGGGAGTGAGGAGTTAAATGGTCCTGATATTCCGTACCGTCGTCTGAGAAGATCCATAGATACGGATGAAGAAGTGGAAATAGATCCTTTAGAAAGATTGTCGCGTGTTTTTGGTATAAAACGGCTTCCGTCCCAGAACGGACCGTCCCCTAATCAAATACCCCCTGAATATATGACC
>CAUZXS010001341.1:160000-164990 GCA_963585895.1 Sepioteuthis lessoniana
TATATATATATATATATATATATATATATATATATATATATAATTTGTTGTGTAGGTGTGTGTATTCGTGAATATATAAAGTGGATAATAAATCTGGCACTCTTTGCCAACTGAGAAATTATTTGACGAACAGAACTAGAGTTTTGGCAGAAGCTGCTTTTAGCAAATGCATGAACCCACTTCTCCCTGCACTCTTTTTAGTAGGGAATAGTATATAGATAATCATTCGACTAAGTCACTCTCCCAGGAGTACATAACGTATTCAAGCAGTAGTTGTGGAAAGCTAATATTAACATTGGTAACGTTTACGCTTCGATCGCAGTACATTGACATAACGCGCGCGCACACACACACACACACACACACACACACACACACACACGCACGCACGCACGCACGCATATATATATATATATATATATATATATATATATATATATATATATATATATTCACAAAGGCACATTATAGATGCACTGGGACGTATTATCAGTGATGCTCCCGGATTCATCAGGAGTTTCGGATCATTTAACATCAGACTCCCTTATCCAGGTGACTCAATTGGGTTTGATGACTTGCAACTACTCATGAGCGTTCTTTATGCAAAGCCACATTGTGGCTTTTTCCTTAGACTCTTTCATGGTTCTAATGATCTCCTTATTTTAGTAGTCATGCCAATTCAAATAAAGGCTCTTCTGGTTCGAGTGCCCTGGAAACCCTTGACAACCCACTTCTATAGTCATTAGAATTTATTTCAAGTCAATACAAATATTCGCTGTGCCCATTAAAATTTAACGGAATTTAAACACGAATTTAAACTATGAATAACATAGATATATTGTTGTCGATTTCTATTTTAAAATTTGGTCAATAAATAATTGAATAAAAGTAAATGAATAAATATAAATGCCTTGTTGAAAAAGTAGGTAAATTTTGATAGAAGATATATGTATCTAATTTTTGACTTTGTTGGGTGGGTCGGTAGTTGATTTTCAACAAGGCTAACATTGTCGGTTCATGATTTTTATATCACTAACTTGCCCAGAGCTTTGAGGAGGGGAATATGGAGTACCCCTTTATTGCCATCGCTCCCAGGTCCACTTTGGCCGGGAGTGGTAGCACCTGATAGGGTCTTACCTATGGATCAAATAGAACTAAACTGCGTATTTATGCTAAACTGAATTGCTTGGAATAGAACTGTTTCGACTGTTAAACTCCGTACTTATGCTAAACTGAATTGTTTGAAATAAAATTGTTTTTGTATGCTAAACTGAATTGTTTGAATTAGAAGTATTTTTGATATTGAAACTGTCCTTACGCTAAACTGATTTGTTTAAGATAGAGCAGTTTTGATATTTAACTTTGTGTAAACAAAAACATAGTTTTTTTGTTTACACAAAGTTAAATATCAAAACTTATACTAAACTTATACTAAACTTATACTAAACTGAATTGTTTGAGTTGGGGCTGTTTAACTAAACCGAATAGCTGGAAATAGAAATGTTTTTGACAATTAAACAGTGTACTTATACTAAATTGAATTGTTTAAATTAGAACTGTTTATTTGAATGAAAATGGATTTGGAATTAAATAACCTACAAAGGTTGATATGCCATAAAGAACAAACAAACAAACAAACAAACAAATCATATCACTATCGCAGATGGGATTAATTATAAAAGTTATTTGCTTATCAAAATAAAAGAAAAAAAGTAAATACATATTTAAAAAGGTAAGGCTGAAAATGAATAATAAAACTGTTATCATTTTCAGTCTAATTTTTCCTTATAATCAATTTATTTTTTTAGATAAAAAATTTTTATCACACAAAAAAAAAAAATAAAAAAAATAAAAGAAGAAATGCAAATTAGCTAACAATGGGGGAAAAATAGCTACGTTTTCAAGTAATGTAGTTGACCTCTCCAAAAATTGTTGGGAGGTTTTATTGGTGACGAGATGTTTTTGTAGAATTTCGGATCTGAGCAAATAGAAAGACACAACAGCTTCATATATATATATATATATATATATATATAAAGAGAGAGAGAGTGAGAGCGAGAGAGAAAGAGAGACAGAGACAGACAGACAGACAGACAGTCAGACTGACAGCCATACAATGCATATATATAAATCTATGGTTATATTAGTATTGATGAAAATTTAATTCTAATAAATTTTGATATACATATATAGGATTATATATGCATGTTGGTACATATACGTATCAGTATATTTGGAAGTATATAAATCTATAAGAGTTTATATATATATATATATATATATATATATATATATATATATATATATATATATATATATATATATATTCGTGTAATTTTCTTTTTGATATTGTCACATATACTTTTGTGTGTTTTTACAAATCACTGCTGTTTTAGTATTTACGAAATGTGAATATACTACTTATTTTGATATGTGTATATGAATAAATTTGAAATAATCTATAACACCCCTTAATGTGCAAATGTGCATCTATCTATCTATCTATCTATCAAATCCTTGTATATGTTTTATTTTTATTTTTATACCTATTCTATAATTTTAACGGTGTGAAAAAACCCAGATGGTACAATTTGTAAATAAAAAATATGGCGCAAAAGATTCAATAAGAAAAGAAAAGACTAAAGCATTGTGGTACTGCTCGAAAATAACCAACCAGTACCACAATGCTTAGCCAAAGAAAAAACACTTTTTTTTTTTGGCTTTTTAAAAAAATAAGCTAATTATCTATTATTTCTGATGGCCACTTTATCAATATAATGTCTTTAGTCAGAATTCTCCTGATGATTCGGTAGGTGAAACCTAGGTAGATTACTTCTGGCTCTTTAGGTATTCTAATTCTTATATATATATATATATATATATATATATATATATATATATATATATATATATATTTATAGTATAAAAAAGTGTGCGTGTATGTGTGCATGTGTGTGTATGCACAAACACACGTTTGTGCATGTGTGTGTGAGTTTGGGATGGCAAATTAAAACTTTCAAATTGAAAAATATATGTTTAGAACTGGCATCATTTGTTGATATTTATCAAAATGTATCCTAAAATTTTGAAAATAAAATTGCATAAATAAAGAACGTACTTATTTTTGTACTGTTTTCGTATTTGTGAATACTATAAAATATCGTAATAAATAACATCTAATAATATCCGTTTGGATAGTACAATGTTCCACTAGAATTAAGTGGGAAAAACCTTTAATGAACATATTTTTGTGTGTGCGTTTGCACACACACAGACACACACATACGTATATATTTTAAAATGTATAGGTCCACAAATAAATTTGAATGTGGTTTTTGTTTCATATAATCATGCTTCACACTAATAATGTCAAGGATCCTATCTTCTAGCTTTTACAGTGTAAAACAGTTTTATGTAAAAGCTTGAAGCATTAGTTTCCTGAAGAGAACTACGAAGTCCGAAACACGCGTGGAGGATTAATATACGAAATAAAAACTCAAAGTACCACATTCAAATTCATTTGCCGACCTATTCATTTCAATTGATATATATATATATATATATAGGAGTAAATAATGAAAAAGAATCCGACAATATGGAGAAAAATTGAAAAACAAAGTAATCCAAATTGAAGAATTTATTGTGAAAGAAAGTCGATGCTATAACGTTTCGGTTTTAATCAGCAGAACCAGAAAAGTTGGTTTCTAGTGTTGATCCATCTTTGATCTAACGACACTTGATATCATCTTTCTAAAGTCCTGATGATGGTTTATTAAAACCGAAACGTTATAGCGTCGATTTTCTTTCACAATAAATTCTTCATTTGGGATTACTTTGTTTTTCAATTTTTCTCTATATATATCTATGCACAAAGTATTAATGAAAAAAAGCCCAAAAATTGGTAAATAAATATAATAAAATTGTTAATCTCGACCATTTTTGCTGTTAGGCCATCATCAGAAAGTATTAATTTCAAGATCCTTATAAACCTTACAAATGCGAAGGGTTTAGTGTTCGCATGATTAGTTTTTTCAAATGTTTTCATATTTGAAAAATAAATTCTTTTTTTTTTATCTCAAAGATGCCGTAAAGTAGGAAAGTTAGAACATAAAAATTAGGCATTTTTGAATAGCGAATTTTTAAAAACATATTAATAGTCAATTATTATCAATAAGTTTGTAAACATTAATGAATAATTAATGTATCGAAATTTTAATGTTTTTTTCCTCTTTTTGTGTATTTTACTTTGTTGTTAAATTCATTTCTAAATGGAATATACATTTATCTTCATGAGTTTCTTTCATTGATTTAATGCTTGGTATTTCTTTTTTTAATCTCAATTTTAAATAATTTAGCGTCTTTGTTAAAGACGTAGTTTGTTTTGCGAAATGTTGTTTATTTTGATGCAGAAACTTTATTCTCAATGTGATGTTTATTCTAAAACTGAAGGGCTATTATTATTTCCCTATATATAAATTAAAGCAACGTGAGCTTTCTAAAATTTAAATGATTATATATATATATATATATATATATATATATATATATATATATATATATATATATTAGGACAATAGTTAGAATCGGATAAAAATACACACACACACACACACACACACACACATATATATATATATATATTTCTTCACACACACACACATACACACACACACACATATATATATATATTTCTTCACACACACACACACACACACACACACACACACACACACACACACACACACACACACACAGAGGTTATATATATTGTTACCGAGTTAACATGTTAACTGTACAAATGCTTCATTACTGTAAGCGATGTCAACAAGCACTTAGGAAGGGGGTGGATTGCTATTGACAATTTGTCGATCATATGGAAATCTGATCTTTCCGTTAAATTAAACGGGATTTCTTCCAACAATATATGAACACACACACACACACACACACATATACATATATATATATATATGGAAGTAAATAATGGAAC